>CANUEZ040000133.1:2202500-2507500 GCA_948099385.1 Fasciola hepatica
TATGCATCTACTTATTTATGTGATTATATATACATGTATATATATATATATATATGTGTGTATGTGTATGCATATATATGTATTCCGGCGTGTATATATATGTATGTTTATATATATATATATATATATATATATATATATATATATGTACGTATTTATATATTTGTGTTTGTATATGTGTATATGTACGTAATTATTTATGTAGGTAGGTATTGTTTAATTTATATATGTGTGTATATAAATATACATATGGATATACATATATATATATTAATATATATATATATATATATTTATATATATATATGCATTTCATTATATATATGTTTGTATTTTTGTGTGTGTTTATATGAGTATGGATTTGTGTATGTGTAGAAACTATCCCGATTACTTGAACTTTCAGTATAGCAGAAAACTTAGTCTCACTAGCTTTACGCACGATATGGGCTGTACACGGCTACGGGCAGCAGAACAAATTCCAAATGTATAACCGTGTTTATCGTAATTTCGTGGTTCTAAACAATAAATACATAAAAATACAAAAATGCAATGACTTACAGCCAGGTGAGCAACCAAGGGCAACAGTACAGAAAGTTATCCGAAAAATCGGGACAGCGCGGTCATAAACGGTCCACTCAGCAAGGAGTCATGCGAAACTGTAGCGCAGCACGGTTGCGGTACAGACAGTGGGTCAAGAAGCGTAAGTGAAACGTTCTGCAAAATTTTCTTACAAGGGGAATGTACAATCATAGAACAATCGAGTCGGGAACATAACGTAAAATGTTCACGCATCGTACGTCGGAAAGGGGTAAATCTGAACTGTGTCAGTACAGTAAAAACAGAGAATTGGATCACAAGTATTCGAGGTTCATGAGGCATATACACGCTACTCACGAGTAAGACAAGCGAAGATGTCGTCGAAAATACAAATTACAAAAGGTAATTTACACTGCCCCCAGGTCAAAGAACCTCACCAGCCATATTCGTAATTGAAGCGTCACCTTCCAGCAAGCATAGTTGTCGTAAATCTCGTCGGTGAATGCCGTTAGCAGTGCGTACCATGACTTCTCTTCTGCGGCCGTCGCGTCCGATGGTGGTGCTTTCCACGATGCCCTTCGGCCAGCTTCCCCTTCTTACGTGCGTATCAACTAGGAGTACTAAGTCGCCCACCTGTAGGTTATAACTTGGTTTTGTCCACTTTTGCCTCTCTTGCAAAGTTGGTAGGTAATCCTTCAGCCAACGTGTCCAAAACGCGTCAGCTAAGCACTGCGCCTGACGCCAACGCCTGTTCAGATTGGTGGTTGATAATCCTGCAGGAAATGAAGTAGGCGCTCCTCGTAGAAGAATTAGGTGGTTAGGTGTTAGTGCACTGAAGTCTTCTGAATCATCTGATAGTCTTGTGAGTGGTCTGTCGTTAAGTATCTTTTCTACTTCACAGAGCACCGTAAATAACACTTCATCACTCACCAGCTGACCACCTAGCAAAGAAGTCAAATTCCGACGGACTGACCATATCATTCGCTCCCATGTGCCACCTCGATGACTTGCCTTCGGTGGATTAAAATGCCATTCACAGCCTTTGTTTGTAAGCGCCTTTGATATCATATCTTGGTTCCATAATTCCAAGCAAAGCTTCAGGTCTGCTTCGGATCCACGTAAGTTAGTGCCGTTGTCGCTGTAGACGACTCTAGGAGCCCCGCGCTTCGCAACAAACCGCGAAGACGCTGAGAGGAACGAATCTGTAATCAAGGTGGGAGTTACTTCTAGATGAACGGCCCTCATTGTTAGGCAGGTGAATATACAACCGTAGCGTTTTTCCACCCCTCTCCCACGCTTCACTAGTAGTGGCCCAATATAGTCTACGGCGACGGCAGTGAACGGATTATCTCCTAGCAACATTCTGTCCTCAGGGAGAGGTGCCATAATTTGCTGCCCCGGTTTAGCATGCCAACGTTTGCAGTGAAAACACTTTCGCACTGTGCTCTTAACTGTGGAGTACGCGTGAATAATCCAGTAACGCTCTCGAAGTGCAGACAGTACCTGCAACGGACCTGAGTGTCCGTTCGTTTCATGGTAGTACTGTATTAGTAAACTGGTGACGAAATGGGTTCCAGGCAATATAACTTGGTGTTTGATATCAAACGGAAGCGTCCTCCAACTCGTAGTAACCCATCCTCTTTGAACGGATGAAGATTTTTTAAACGACCTGGTAGCACGGGTGGACTACTTCGAAACTCTGGCTCTTCAGAAATCATATTTAGCTCCTTATCGAAGGTTTCTCTTTGCAACATGCGAACTATATGAGTTTCCGCTGTCTGGAGGTCTGACGGTCCTAAACGTCCAGTGGAATGAAAAACCTCGAAACTAGTTTGCTGTCAAAGCCACAGAATGTATCGATGCAGCCACGCGATTCGTCTGAGCAGAACAGGCCATGATTTGACGTCGAGAAATTTTTGTTTCCATCCATTTTGGGCTACCACTTGCGCAGCATTTACGTGCACTTCTTGACCCAATTCAAGTTGAGAGCTTGTGATGCATGTAGGCTGCTTGGGCCAAGCCGTGGGGCTTTGCTTTAAAAATCCCGGCCCATGAAACCAAGGAACCTCTAATGGCCGCCTTGGATTTGTACCCCTTGATGCGAGATCCGCTGGATTGTTTTCACTGTCTACATATAATCACTGATCAGGGCGAGAGAATTCACGAATTACTGATAGACGATTGGACACATGTCTCAAACCGGGTCTTTGTGTTTCTTATCAGCTGAATTACTATCTGTGAATCTGTCCAGAACGTAACTGAGTGGATGGGCAAAGAAAGCTCATCTTTAGCGAAGGCAACCAGTTTTGCTGAGACCACAACCGCTGCGAGTTCTAACCGAGGGATAGTTATTGACTTCAGTGGTGCCACACGTGATTTAGCTAGTATAAGTGCGCATCTAGCCCTCCCATTGTTATTTATGAAACGTAAGTAGACCACTGCTCCGAAGCCCACTTCGGAAGCGTCACTGAAAGCATGCAGTTCTGTTCTGTGACCCCTTTCATTTCTTTCGGCGAAGATGCACCTCGGAATTCGAATTTTCCTTATAGCTTGCATCTCCTGATAACAAGTCTCCCAACGAAAGGCTTCTTTTTTGGATACCTCCTCGTCCTATTTTGCTCCTCTTCGACATAAGTCCTGAAGAAAAAGTTTGACTGGTAACAAACTAGGGGCTACCAATCCCAGTGGGTCATATAGTGAAGCAACATAAGCCAACACACTCCTTCGAGTTAGCTTTCCCTCCCACGATGCGACATTAAATATAAAACTGTCAGACTTACACTCTCGTTCCACTCCAAAGGTCTGCTTCAAGTCTACCGGTTGTTGATCGAGGTACAGCGTCTTAGTTTCCGCCATCGGTAGGTCTCCCAGTTCATGGGGTACGTTGCTGAAAAACTTGGTGAGGTTGAATCCACTAGATGACAATATATGGCGAAGGGTTTGACTGATTCTTCTTACTTCTTCGGGAGAGGATACGCTCAACAAGCAATCGTCCACGTAGAATGCCTTCTTTACCTGTTCAGCCCTGACGGGGTCATGGGCAGCCATACAGCGATCGATGGTGGTTTGCAGGGCCAAGCTACAGCATGACGGCGACCAAGTTGCACCAAATGGATGAGAAGTCATGCGATACGCCTTTGGTTTGGTTGTTAGGTTTCCGTCGGGCCACCAGAGAAACCTCAGACAATCGCGGTCATTTGCTGGCACCTTTACTTGGTGAAACATGGCTTCAATATCTGCAACCAGGGTGAACCTATACTCCCGGAACCTCAGAAGAACTCCACAGAGACTGTTCACGAGGTCGGGACCTGTCAGCAGTTGATTATTCAGGGACGTTTTGTTGCATTCTGCAGCACAATAGAATACAACTCTAACCTTCGTTTGATCTCCGTGCTTGTACACTCCATGGTGTGGAAGATACCATACATGTGGGCCAGTCAAGTTCTGTTCTGAACCGGGTACAACCTCAGCGTAGCCTTTCGTAATGTACTCGTTAACCGTGGTTGCGTATTTTTCTTTAAAGGCGTGGTCTCTTTCGAATCGTTTCTTGAGATACAGCAGTCTCTTCAGTGAAACATCCTTATTATCCGGCAAGCATGGCCCACCAGGCTTCCATGTCAGGGCTATTTCATAGTGGCCGTTGACCCAACGCATTGAGGCGGTCATATGACGTAAAGCTGTTTTATCATCTTCTGACATACTCCGTTTGATGCAAGACGCTTCCACGAACTCAAAGTTGAACATACGCTCCAAGCTCATATCCAATTCAGTGGCCGTGACATGACTAACATTAGCCCTCGCTTTACAAGAACGTGGGCACGAAGTCGGTCCTAATATCACCCATCCTAGAGGTTCTCTCACGCCATAAGGATCATCTGGACTGCCCGTTCGTTTTTCTAGCACCCAATGTGCCTCTGGAACGTCGGCACCAATGAGAATACGGATGTCGGAGTCATCAATGGCTGGCATCGGGACTTCTTGCAGATGACTCCAAACTTCTAAATCTTGCTTTAGGTTGAGTGGTCTCAGTTTAGGCAAGCTTTCTACTGCCCACGCTCGGCGGACTTGGATGACTTCCTGACCGTCTAGCGAAGTTAATGTAAAGGATACAGTGTGCGCTTTGGTTACACAATTACTATTGATGGTCTTACCCGTCAGAAGCTCGGGCTTCCCATTGAGACCCAATTTTGTCAGGAGCGACTGGTCTACGAAAGTTGTGTCCGATCCACTGTCCAGAAATCCATTCACTGTGACCTCCTCTAAAGGACCTCGGAGGCGGACTGGCAATATAGCAAGGGAAATTCGACGGCCGGCCGTACTTTCGTCAGCTAATACGTGACCAACCGAAGCAGTGTCGTCTGTTGGCAGGTTTTGGTCACGATTAGATTCTGGGGTTTTTGGTCGATGTAGCATCGGGTGGTGTTGGCCTACACAGCCCTTCAGGCCACACGTCTTTCGCGAACGGCAGTCTTTAGTTACGTGATTAGGCTTTAAGCATGAAAAACATAAATTCAGCTTCTTCACGGCATTATACCTGTCTATTACCTTTAAGTCTCGAAATTCGCTACACTGGTCCACGTAGTGGGGATTTTCACATATAGGGCAAAATTTGTTGGGAGTCGGCTTAGGACTGGTGCTAGATGGCTTAGTCTCGGTTGACATGATTGTGGCTACTCGCTCGGTGGAGTATAGACTGCTAGCGGGCTTTCGAGAATCTGCTTGTCTAGACGCAGAAATGGCCGGTCGCGATACGTAGACGAGGCTAAGCAAGGCAGCATCACCCTGATCGCTGACAAAACCCGTTAGTTCATCGAAAGTGGGCTCCCGTCCCGATCTGAGAATGAAGGATGCCCGGTCGAACCATCTGGACTAAACACTGGTAGGCATTCGTTGTACAATAGCGCTCAGCGTCCGGCAGGTATTCAGATCGGCCTGGTAGCCGAGGCTCTTCATCGTGGCCGAACACACCTTCATCTGATCCGCCAATTTTACCAGCGCCTTGGTATCAGTTTGCTTCAGCACGGAGCCGTCACTTAGCTCATCGATACTTTTTCTGGCAATCACGTGAGGCCTGCCGAACCGGCGTTCTAGTATGCGTATGGCTTCGTCGTAGCCTTCCTGCGGCTCAAGGACCGTGCACCACCGAATGGCTTCAGCTGGCTCCCCCTCACAGGCCGAAATCAAGTAATCGAGGAGGTAGGCGGGGTCGTTGTTGTACCTGGCGACTGTGGACTGGAAATTTATCATGAAACCAATGAAATCCATGGGATTTCCATCGAATTTGACTGATCGGCGAGCGGGCAGGCTCATACAAGCTTGCAACAGCCTGGCGGTCTCACTGACGTGGTCGAATTCCCTGGATTTAGCGGGCAGAACACGTATTCCCGGTCCGTTCAGTGTAATTTGGTCTTCCTGCCTCGTTTTCGACCCTGGTAAGGACATGACATAATCGTGAACAATTTTCAGCCTTTCACTGCGAGGTGGCGTAGGTGGCAGTATAGGCTCCGATCCAAAACTGCAGTTATCGTCGGACAATTCTTTGACGATTTCATCCTTGACTTCATTTATGCGTTTGGCAGCCTCGGCCTCCAGCTCTAATTGCTTAATCTTCAACCTGGCCAGTCGCAGTTCACGTTGTAGCTCTGCTCTGGAGGTTGAGCCATTTGCTGACTGAGCCTCTCTGCGTTTTGCTGAATGAGCCTCCATGTGGTTTGCTGAGTGAGCCTCCATGCGGTCTGCTGAATGAGCCTCCATCCGGTTTACTGAATAGGCCTCCATGCGGTTTGCTGAATGAGCCTCCTTGCGATTCGCTGAATGAGCCTCCCAGCGATTTGCTGACTGAGTCTCCCAGCAGTTTTTCCGCAAACCAGGCAATTCATCATTAGAAGACTATACTGGACGCCGTTGACTCCATTCCAGACAAATATTGGTTACTGGCTAACTGTAGAAACTATCCCGATTACTTGAACTTTCAATATAGCAGAAAACTTAGTCTCACTAGCTTTACGCACGATATGGGCTGTACACGGCTACGGGCAGCAGAACAAATTCCGAATGTATAAAAAAATGAAAAATCACTCATTTTACGGAGGTTGATGAAGTACCGCTGGTTATCGTTAGGCTGTGCAACGGAACATGGAGTCCTCGTTACCTATTTCCAGGGAGGGCTACAATAGACCAGTGAACATATGAATATGATACCCGCGTAGGAATAGCGTAACACGTACTGAGGCGATTACATCCACCACCTGTTTTCAAATGTACTAGTTATGAAAGGTTGGTGTAAGTAGACTTAATTTGTTCCTTGTTGTGATATTGTTTCATCCTCGAGCACCGAAACGTTGTAGAATTATTCGATCAACTATTACAATAAATGTTTACAGGTCCTTCGTGGTAATACAAGATAAGTAATTCTATTAATATTGGCTTTGGGAACACATGGAATCCCAGTGAACGGGACTGAAAATATGTGTATGATTTTGGTAAACCGCAGATGTTGTTCATGTTTCGATTAACATGAAGTTTATTAGTCCCACATTTCGTTGCGCAAAGTTAACGTCCGATGAGACCCAGGTACATATTCCTACGCATTACGGGAATACAAGTGGGTCGTGGTCATACTAACAATTAACGTGTTTAGGTAAGTTTGCAGATGGCTTATAGGTATTATAATTATTGACTACGTACCAAAATTGGATTCAAGCTTGTTTTTACTCAGTATCATATTAACCGTTAAAGATGCTGCTCCATCTCAGAAATTGGTACCTAATAGGCATTATCATGTGTAGGTACAAAACGTATAATTTAATCACAATTTACATTTATCACCTTATAATTAATAACATATTAATCCCTCGAGAATTTTCGGCAGTAACAGAATTACCTCATTCATTTCCAATAAAATGCATCATTCTACTATCAGAAATCATTCGTGTTTTCCTCGTTGCAAATCATCAAGCCCTCGCACGAGCTTTAATTCTCCAATTTTTATGGAAACTTGATCAGCTTCATGAATATCGGGCGCCTTAAATTGAAGTAGATAATAAAGCGTCATTTGGAGTGACACAGTTGAAGTATATAGCCACGGGAACAGATGAGTTTCGTTATATTTGTTTGTGCATCGACGCTGCAGTCTTCTAAATTAACTCAGGTGATTAATTTAACCAAATTTCTGCGTACGTCGTTTAGCTGAATCAGACTAGGGTTCTTCACAAAAGCCTGAATTCACAAAAAACGTATTATATTAGGAAAATAAGTTTTAGTATGTACGATAAATTATGACAATGAGTTTTCATCCTTAGTCCTCATAACTTGGGGCCTCTGACAGTTACTGAAATACAACGAAAACGGTAGAAGTAACTTGTAGTGATTCGAGTACTTTCAAAAGAGGTCAAGTGCACTGTTGCTTCATTTCCACTATCCAATCATTCGGGTGAGGCCGAACCGTAAGTTTTAGATCGTGTAGGCACAACGGAAACGCTTTGGGATTGGTCACCACGGTATCTGCCAGTAAGCGAATGCCTTTTTTATATGAACGAGTTAGTACCAACCGAATGTGATAAGATTCACTTCTGCTGTTCTTGTCTGGTCTTCTCGTTGTCCTACTGGGCGTAGTCCGGGTGCCAGCTATTTCATTACGTACGATCGGTCGGGTAGATACAAGTGCTATATAACGCTTGAGAGAAAATTTAATAAGTAATAAGAACTCCATCATTTGTTTCAGTTTGACAACAGGTTACTTTATGGTATCAGTATTTTCATACTAACGTAACAGAACCCTTTGTGGAGCATGCTTGCTTCTCTCAATAGCATCGACTGAAATGCAATACCGCTGGTGTCCCTGAACCACGTGCGTTGAAACTCCCGGTGATACGTAGCAACCACACCACTGTGTTTGTCACTAACTTTAACCGGAGACTTCGACTCAAACGTCTCACCCACAATGTAGTGTGGTGGTCATCCAGCACGGGAACGTGACCGAAGAACCCGTGAAGGAACTTCTTTTGGTCTCTCACGTGAGACCTGATTACTGCATACGTTCTGTCTTGTCTTCGCTGGTGCTCTGCTATCGATCCACTTTTCGGACTCATTCGTTAGCCCCACGCACCCGATCGAGCAAGCAGAACGTGGACGGGGCAGCGTCCTTTTGGCTGGGGGCTGCCTAGCTTAGGCGGGCGATTGTTGACCAATGAAGTGCAATGACTTCTCCCACCGTCGAGAGAAACCCCACGTACTCCACTCCAACGTCCACCTAGTGGAGGTTTTTAGACCGGTAAACTGTTTCTCTCTGTTTATTCGCTGGAGTGTCCTCTCCAGGGGCATTGTGAATGGAACCAGATGTTGCCCGTCAACTGGTTCTGAGACTGGGCTTCGTCTGGCTTTTACCCATCAACCTGTCATGCATGATTTCATCTTCGGCTTAAGGAAGCCAGCTCTTTGGATCATAAAGGAATGAAAGTTATCGTACCACTGCCAGGTGCAACCTCTTCGTGACAGACAGATCAATAACGGATGGTCATGCTGGGTGATTTTCAAGATTTTGTCGAGGGATTTTTTCTTTTATCGGTATCTTTTCAAATTGACTTGGGATTTTCTTGTGGGACTATTCCCTTTTGATCTTGTACACAGGTTTACCCGAGAAGTTGCATCTTACCTAGTGGTCGCATATCTGACCCGTTTTGTTCTCATCAACTTAACACACATGTGGTGTTGATGGTCCGTCCGTTTGTCCGTCACATATTGAGTTCAAGGCTCACAAACTGGGCATTTAAGGGTGAGCGTCCACCTTTTTGCACTATTTCTTGCACATAGTTTAGCATGGACAAAAACGCTGAGTCCACCACGAGGAGGTCGAATTCGGCAACTTACCAACAAAAAGCATGTTAGTGGGTAAAATATTGCAAATACAACAGAGTAACTAATAAAGTCAAACAGAAAAGTGTACGTAAAAGTTGGACCATAGCAAAGCAAATTAGCGGACTTGATCGATGTTTATTGTAGTTTGATTTCTTTAGGCTCCGTACTAACCTTTATCGAAGAATGCATACATAGTGTTAATCCTAAGTTTATCGGGAGCTAATAAAGGCGAAGCATGATAAAGCCAGTGGTTCAAACGGATTGCTATCAAGAGTGCGAACTGAATATACTCTTAGTTCATACTCAGAGTCAACATGTTTGCATAATCTACTTTTGTTCGGTAAAAATACCCTGGATTAGGCTAGATTGGCATCCATGACGCAAGTGAACATTACCTGCCTGGAAAATATTTGAAGGACTAAAAACAATAACCAAAAGATGCAGCAAAATGCCTCGGAATATATCGTGTGATCTAATAGTCTTGACTTCTGTGTTCAAAGACTCATTGGATCAAATGCCCCCTGAGATAGGAACGACTGGTTCGGCCAGTTTTACCATCGTCGCTTAAGTTCCCCATTGGATGCCATTATATTTCATGTACCATTTATTTCCTTCCACACTCTATTAGGAGTGTAAAGCCACGAGTATTTGCACCCAGGTCTGTATTGATACATTCCATCGTGGTAAGAGGAGAACATTTCATAAATCTAAGGTGAAGATAGTAGCCTGCCGTCTGCCGGAAGCCATTTATCTGACCCCTTTGCCAATCGCGAATAATTACCACGTGGTTGTGGTCACAATGTCTTAACTGTTTTCAACGAAAGACATTCTTCAAGTTGTCATTTTGTCACTCAGTTTCTATTCCTCGTAAAATGCTATTTTGAACAGATTATGTTTATACTTCAACGAGTAACTTTTTGACTGATCTATTTTCTTTCATCTGATAGTTGTAATTCCCGATCTAAAACTAACATGGTTGAAACATTTGAGCACTGTTTTTAATTTTCACGTGGTTCACCACGAGGCGCTTCTCGTCTATGCAACTTGGTCTACGTCGCCTAGCAAATCAGATTAGTAGTTTTCGCCAGTATCATCATGGCGCACTCCCACTACCTAAAAGTGGATCTGCGATGAAATGAGTATAATCTGCCACTGGACACAAAAATAGCTTCCATAGTTCAATGGAGATGAAAGGTTGCCTTCAAGATGCTGGCAAAGTAACTACCACAACTACAGAATTACTAATGAATGGGAGAGGACCTTGAAACTACAGCTGTGAGAGTTCTATCAAGCGGGAACATACTCCTTTCTGAGGAGTTGTTCTGTTTTAGCTCCACGTAAGTTCCATAGGTAGATTATGAAAACCTCCTTGGTCTCACTAGCAGCAGAGAAAGATCACTGTTGGGAATAGAACGTAGTGAATGATAGAACGGGGGATCAGGCTGTTTAGGTCTTCAAGAATACGGCTGTAGAATCCCGAATGTCTATGGATCCGACAGGTTTTGATCACTCGATCTTACGCAGTCCCAATATGATGACGGTCAATCAGAAAACCGTGAAGAGTGATCAAATTTGTTTATGAAAGGCAACATGGCAGCAAAAGTAGGTTACAGCAGCGATGAGTAAACAGTATATTAGTTGGAACTGGTACTGAATGTAAATATTAACGTGACTCGAAGCAGAACATACTATCAGTTGTGATAAAACTGCGGTTTTGGTCAGAAACGGATATCAGAGGCAGTCATAAGTTGAATAACTAAGAAAACTTACAAATAGGGAAACAGGCATGGCCTTCAGAGGCTGCGAGAAAGCGTACAGTTCTGTGGTGTTTAAAAGTTAAACAGCGAGCTTGCGCTTGACGGATATCAGAGGTGGAGTAGATAAAGATTAGTAGGGTGTGTGCTTGAGTGCGTCCATGTGATACTAAACGATTGGCCGACCACCCAGAGTGGCGGAATTGGCGGAAAGGTAGGAGTTTGGGCTAGAGTTGGAAGGGTCTGGGGTTCGAACTCCAAAGGAGGCACCGATTCTACACCAAAATCGAAGCACAGGTGGAAGCAGCGCGTTCAATCGCTGGTTGGAAAGGAAAATTCTACGCAAAGGGCGGCGGAAAAGGGGTGGAAACATCGCTAGTACTTTGCGGCGAGCAGCACAAAAAACGGCAATACCCGAAAAAGGTTTGAGATAAGAATACAAATTGCTTGATGACCATAAAATCAACACTGACCAATGACACACCAGTTCTGATGTGTAACAGCTGGGCGTTTTCCGATCCAGATCTACACCGTGTTTTCTGTTACAGTAGGTGGCTATTGTTAAACCCCCTTCCTGCACCATGCCCACACAGACACCTATGAAATCCCTACAATGGTGTCATGACTCGAATTTTGAAAAGAGATAGTGGTAATATTTTCCTTATCGTGTGACTGGCGTACGACGTTAATCACAATAGATCAAGATTATCACTACCGTATGCAATCAAGCTATCGCTGCCTTACATCGGAATGAGGATACATATGGTTGAATGGACGCATTCGATTAAGCGCCTCAGAACCATGTGCAGACGTTTCTCAGTTCTCAGTCGTCGAGTTCATTGAATGTTTGTCACAACGAAAAGGGTTTATCGCAGTGCTCGCAAGCGACAAGAGATGAAAATATCCCATTTAAGTTTATCGTGGCGTGATGCTATGTATTCATTCTGATGCAACAAGGGGACCATTAAGTCATTTTCTAATAGTCACCCCCAGACCAATAGTAGTAGATGTTCTAAGACCCCTCCAGTATTATGGAGTCCCACACGTCACACACACTTCTTCTGCATTCACCTTTCGCCGACAACCCCGTCCACGTTAGCGAAGCAAACGTGTCAGTCAACTTCAGGCCACTGTAAACAACTAAGCAACTGGTTTTCTGGCCACACACTCACACTTTCCAGTGTATGAAACTCGATGATTATCTGGTGAGCCTTCTCAGCTAAAGGCTTCAGTGACTGAGTCATATTTGAGGGCACAAAAGATTGCGTTGCCTTTATTCGTAAGATAGAGCAGTATTTGCTCCCGCTACTTATCAACAGATTACAAAATGACGTCATATTCCAACACTACACACTACAAAATGTTGGCTGCTCTTTAGCGTGACCAAGGTCATGCGATGGCCAGCCTGCATCCCAAATCTACACCCAGTTGAAAGAACCTTTCGCATATACTTGGCCACCAGATGCACAGGAATTCCATGGTTTACCGGTCAAAGAGTGAATGGATAGCCGCCGTTATGCGAGAATGGATGAATATTCACAAGGAGACAATCACAGGTCTTGTAAGAAGTATGCAAAGGAGAGGCATCGAGGTCCCAAAGCAAAACGGCTTTGCAGACGATTTTAATTAGTAACTATTGAAGTCTAGCTGAAGTGGGTCCTATATTTTTGCCACCTCCTTTAACATATTCTGGTTTAACTTGCCCATGATAAATCATTTCGTGAAGTCTTATATTCGGCATCGAAATGGGTACTCAGTCTTTCTGACTAGATATGGATTCGTTAGAGAAGACAGAAGCGGGAAGTTGAGAGGGTCCTATACTTTTGCCACGCTGTGCATCATTTTTTGTAGCTGTTACCGAAGGAATAGTGAAATACGTTGAAGATGTTCACTACTCATACTACAAAACGCCAAACGAAACCATTGTGGAACTCACTCGTTTCATATCAGGCTACTTAAAGAGCGATATAGCTGGAAAATACCAGGGGCAGACAATTGTTGTGCGGTGTTATCAGTTACACACACCGATTGTACTTGAATACTATTTTGAAAGACCTAAGGATCGGATGATCGTTCGCTGACTATCCCGGACGTAAGGCATGCAAAGTGCAGACAACGCAGTGGCACACCAGGCCATCCCAAAACGTGTTTCCCTCGTGTATGCACCAGACTAATGATTCACACTGTCTACAGACAGGACTATACCATTTTAAGGTTGATTTGAGAAACTATTACACCGATCTGTGAGACTGTCACCGATTTGGAGAACTACAAGTTTAATTTAAAAACCGAAAGTAATGATTGATTGTCACATTGATAAAGTGCATTTTATCGGCCAGCTGCCCACAAGTCTCTATGGCTGACGATGGGCTGTTGTGACTGCCTGTCTTCCCAAGCCCTCCCCGTCCAAAAATAGCACAGACCTCGGTCGGCGGACTTGTCATACTCACGGACGGACGTCGATCCAATGGATCGCTAAGACCATTTCATCTGAGTCAGACAACCGGACCATCCTGAACCTACCAAAGCAAACGACGGAGCGTTACGTTAGACGCCTTTGGGTTAGCGAGAACATTTCAGTTGTTCGGTGCACGGGGTTATGATACTGATCTCCGAATAACACGAGCATTCGGCTAGTAAACATGGTGCAGAGATGAAAATATACAAATTACTTTGACTTGGAAAGTGGTCTGGCACTTCACCGTGTTAGATAAAAACTGGTTAGATTTTTTAATTCCCCACCTAAATGCAATTTATCATGAGGTGTGTTTAACATATGTACATATGCACATACGTAAAGAATATGTGTAATATGCTTGAGTTCATGATATAAATGAAATACACCACCCATGCTCCCTAGGTATCTGGATCCTGGGAATCAAAATGAAAAAACAAATTGAATAAATGTAACCTATGGAATGTCACACTGAAATCTCAAAATACTTGTACCATTTCATGTGAAGAGATTTTTAAATTCTAGTCAACAAATTCTGTTATAATACATAAAACCCTCCCATATTCATTCTTCCTGAAGAAAACGGCAGAAAACACCGTACGTAGTAAGCCAAAAGCGGTGAAATATCTTGAGGAAAACATCGATGTCTTTGATCATATTTGGTTGTAGACAGCAATACACTGTCGTTCGGGTTGGTAATGCACCTGAACCCTAAGTTTCATTTTCTGATTGCCTGCCATCCTTAATAATGCAATGGGTCTTTTAGACTATGAGGTAAATACCTTTCTCTGTACACATTATTATTCGGATCGGCTTGCACGTTTTTCTTGCAGTCGACTCAACGATACTGAGTACATAACTGCGAGTTTAATTTAAAACGCGCCATCCATACTGCGGGCATGAAATCCCGGTTAAATAACAGTTGTTTAGCAGCATTGTCACAGATGACCGTAATTTACCACAAAGGAACCGTTAGTCTTCGAAGATCAAGAACTGATCCGAGCCACTTCTTACAATCTTCGGATAGGCAAGCACCACGTTCTGTCTTGCAGGAAACCACACCATGATTCGAAGTTTCACTCACTCACCGAAACTGAATCCGTCGTGTAAATGCTGCAATCCAATGGACTTTTCAACTGTGTTGTTCAAGGCTGAGCCCTATTTTTGGTTCTAGTAACCCCAAGCACCCTCACCGCGTTTACACAAGGTTGTTACCAGGCTCGGTGAAACACACTAACCGTACCACAACGATCACCCGGATACCACGGTCATGTCCCTTGACTAAGCTCGAGGTCAAGACAGATTAGGTGGTCTCACTTCATAGATCCGGGTCATTGAGAAATGTAAGCTTTGTTCACTGGGCGGTAGTATTCATGCGCAATTTTTCCGGAGAGCACCGATGAAAGTGCAATATCGATTTAACCTTCATGCTGTCTCACCGTAAAGAGCATCGGCCGTATCGGCGGTACAGACAAGCAGAGCTTAGCGTTTTCTACTATGATGTGTACAATCATTTACACATGTTACGCCTAGGATTGTTTTGTCTTTCTGGGATTTTATCCGCAAGAACAAAAGACATCCTAGATAGTAAACCCTAGTGCAATTTTTCGATAAGAAATTAAAAAAAACCTGCGTCTTCGTTTTGGAGAAACACGGTAGTTAATGCTTCGTGCCCGTTTATTGTATTTACCAACACCATTTTGTGTTAACTTCACATTGGTGGCCATTGAGAATAGTAAGCGAAATGTTACCCCCTTATAGCTTTTGGCTTCCTGTTAGTACTGAACGATAAAATAAGTGGTACAGTGTTTTAAATATGATAACCGTTCTTCTGGACTCAGAGCTGATGCATTGAAAATTCGTAGGAACGGCATGTTTCGTGAAGGTTTCAGCTCTACCATGACCTGGAGATGACTGATTTTGAATGTGCAAATTCACCAGAAGATTCTCCACCATATTTAAGAACCCGTGCGTTAGTGGACGCGTACTAAGCTTTCAGAATCTTTGTGAGTTTGGCAGGCATGCCATCGAATTCTAGTATACTCCACAAACAGTTATATTGTATTTGGATTTGATCAGACTTTTGCGTAGACAAGCGCCCGTATTTCTGTCAAAAAAGATTTACTCTTTGAACTTCATAAAATCAATGGAATGAAAAATGAAGGATTACATATCAAAACTGCCAATAAATTTCGTCGTATACTCATGCGCGGTTTGTGAGGATTCGGGCCAGATATGGAACGGTGGAGATTTTGTAGATGGTAATACGATAAACGAAAGCCAAGACGGCAGTCTGTGGTGGTCAATCATCTAACCGAGCACACCCATCTGATGAGCGGCAACAACGGCAAAACCGGTCGTGTGCTCCCGGGGGAATTTTATCCTGTCGTGCAGACACAATTCCATACTGCTTACATCGATAGTCAGATGCATTTCAGCTACCCATAGAGTGGACCTTCTTGAACTTCATATTTTTTCGATGTACTCTGTTGTATATGTATACCAGCTTGGGCATAGTTAAACAATGCTTTTCAGCCAAAAAAATTTGTCACCGTGATTTGAAGGAAATGCAGCACAACGCGTTCTGCGCGCTTCAACGCTGACGAATATAAAGCTTTCGGTCGATACCTCTTGGGTTCCACCTAGCTGTGGGACTGTTTTGGCATAGGGATGATTGTAAGATGACCCCAACAATAAGGAATGGAATGTGATTCCAATGAATTGTTGATTACCGAAGTCATCGGACCACATTAGAGAACCGGCCCCAAATCTAAGCAGCTCCGTTGGAAGACCGTCTGGAACAGTTGAATTGGTTACCTTTGTTGGTTTGAGTAAATTGATAATCTCTGTCGTTGATGCCTGTTGAAATTCAGGCGAGACAGAGAACAGAAAAATGGGAAATGAGTCGTCTGTTTGTCGGAGAAATCGGACGTTGAGACGGTTTACTTCTACGTTCATCTTCAGGATTTTCCCATCTTACCGAAGAGAAGCTTGATTCCACGCCACCTGTGTTTAATATTTCGGATGATCATGAACAGTCGGGAAAAATTATAGTCAAGGAGTGTAATCTCAGATTTTACCAAAAGTGATAGTCGACGGACCTCAAGTTTGTTTTCATCTTACAGTCTAATTCCTTCCTCTTTCGTAGCTGGTTAAGACGTGGGGAAATCACTTCCAGATTGGGATCAAACAGTTTCCATGGGACCACAAGTATTAGAAATTTCGCTTGTCACTTCCGTTGTAAAACCCACAGGAAAACTCGGAAGTGAACAGTCTTTCAACCACGATGCGAGAATGGACAATGAAAGGTTGATGAGTAATATACCCTCCGTGGAAATGGTTCTTTATTTGAAGCCTATCTGTTTGGAATGTGTGTGATAAATGACTTCGGTGTGAATATCTTTTAGGCCTAAGATGTATTATGCAGTGATCACTGGTGCTGATGGTTGTACTCAGCCAGACAGAGAAGATTCCTGAGTAGTTGGCAAGGAGGTGGTCTAACTGGGACTCACAGATATTGAGAAGATTAAAAGATGATAGGATGAGTGTTGGTGCGTGATTAAAGTCACCCGCTAAAATGTGAAGATTCTCATCAAGCATAAGCACAATGGAAGGAACAAATGAATCATAGAAAATTTTAACTGAGGCGGAGCTATGTAAATGTTGCTGATAATGACTTGACCAAAACGAGAGAATCCAGGGCAACATGATATAGCTAAACAATCGGTGCAATCACGAGTAGCAAAAAATACTTAGGACGTGCCGCATCACTTAGAGTTGATATAGATGGCAAAGCAGCCACTTTTTTCTTCTTGTAGTCCATACGGTCTTGACCGAAGCAGGTGGATTCTTCTATTCAACCAATTTTCTTGTAAACACACAGCATAGTTATTTCTAAGGCTGCGGGCCATGAGCAGGTAAAATCCGATAGCTTGTTGAATAGGGTACGCACTTTGTCACATATTGTAACGGGGAATGCTGGGGCAAGGGAACGACTTGAATATCAAGGCGAACGGACAAACCAAACGAGGGTCACAGACAGAAGAACAGACGGTTAATACGTCGGAGGCTTCCGAAGCAGGAAAAAGGAGGCATACGGACTACCAGAGGGGAAGCATTGGGATCTCCGGCAGGTGAGGGGCTGCCGATCGAGCCGTCAACTGAGACAATCGCAGCGAGCGAAAAAAATGACGCCCAAGAGAAGCAAGTTATCGGCCACGGGCAGCTGGCCAGGATGCATCAGAAGCGCTCAAGCAGCGGCAATGGCAATGTTAGTGCCACGAAGTCTGGAAAGGGGCCTATATGAAAGATTGTATGAGTTTCATGACTTGACTTGTTTCGATGTTGAAATACAGGTATGCTACAGTGTGTTGTTTTCCTTGGTACAAGGTGACATATGGAACCATCATACTGTTTGGCGTTGTGCATTAAAGAACAGCCTGTCAACCAGCTCTTTTGAGTTTCTTTTCTTGGTGACCCCAGTTTCAGACTTCGGATAGTGGGCACGCATTTTGTTGTCCAAGCATGTTTTTTGTCGATAGCGTAAATTGCTTTGAATAATTACAAGTGTGCAATTCATTAAAGATGGATTGAATAAAATAAGCAATTCCAAAATAAGTAATTACAAAAGTGGACCCACGCGTAGAGCAGCCGTTCAAAAAGCTTGGGCAGTAGTCAGTTATTATTATCGGAAAACTGTCATCATCAGGCCTAAACAAAGCAATCGCTGAAGTGCTCTTCTCTTGCTCTTTTCAGTTTCTCACTTTCGTTGAAGATCTAATCTTTCGTTCCTAATACGACTTTTTCAACAGACAGCTGAAAGCAAGGCCTACGACGACCTTAAATGTGAGTCAGCCCCAGCTGCCGTTTCTAGCATTGAACCTCACTGTCATTTCACTTTGGAGACTATCTCTGTCGCTATCTTTTTCTCTGGAGCTTCATCAGTCAGCCAGTGCCGCCATTCTTCAATCAAAAAAAGAGTACATATCGTTATAGTTGCTGTAAAAACATTTCCCCTCTAGGCAGTCATTTCAAGTTTCTGATTGCTCAACACTCTCACACGTATGTTTAGTTCCAAAGCAAAGGACAAAGTCAGGTACGGTAAAATATGGCTCTCATGGGTCGTATATTCAACATTTCCTTGAGGTATCACCCTTGATCAGTTACAGATTACAAAGTTGTAGACATGCTCTCTCAAAACTAGTGTTCATTATTGCTTACGGACATGTACGGTGGGAGGGAGATACCCCATAAACTCAAAGTCCACTACCCAGTCAAGCATAACCAGCAACTATTTCCTGAAACTTAGAGTGGAGAATCATACAGGGTACACATCAGTCAGAGATGGTGGTGGACCGGACGACGGTGGATACTGTTTACTACCAAAGTGAACCTTAGTGGTGGAATTTGCACGCCTGGCCTAAGATGTGGTGATAAAACGCGCTAAACCGATTCTATTATTATTATTACACGCTTGCCCGTGAGCGTAGTGGAAGAGGCATTTACTCCATAGTCACGAAGGCCCACTGCACTATTGAGGATAACCGGCAATCAGATTCTGAGACTAGAAGTGGTGAAGAACCACACAGGGTCCCAATAGGTCAGGTGTGGTAAAGATCCGGAAGACAGTGGATTGCTGTCTACCGCAATCGGTCATTGATCTGAAACTACCATCAGTAATTCACTGTCTCACGGCTCGATAACACACCAGACTCTTGGGAATACTTCGTGGCTTTCCACTCCAAGTGTCGAGATTAGGTTGGCGGCTAACCCAAATTCAAACCGATTTTTTACAAACTCTCAAGAAGTCAGCTGACAAAACCCAGTATTTTGAGCTGTTCAAATGCAAACAAAAGTTATCTTAAGTACGTGTAATGGACGTCTTCCCGTAACCGCTCACAGTTTCTGCCCGTGTCCCTGTTCCAACCTGGATTTGTCGACGGTAATTAGCTCATGGAAAATCTTTAGAACTTTGGTATGTCTTTCTGCATCCCTTTCGACCGCAATCACGTTCGACTAAGTTGATCGGTTCTTCGACGATAAAGGTATGACTGTTCGTATGACTATATTGTGTGACGCCTAAATGAAACAGCCCAACTGAATGCTATGAAACGTCCCTGCTAACATAACAAGAGGTTATTGGGTTGTTCAGATATTGAAAACAACCAATATTTCACCATTCAAAGCCACACCACCACCTGATTGATAGTCACGGATGTGAGAGAAAAACACGATGATGCGCTGACAACTGCTACAACCAAACATGTGCTGCGCAGCCTACACGATTGATGCACTCTTGGATTACTCATTGGCATAGGAACACTTCACGTGTGGTTAGTGCGGTCGTAAACGCACAGCGTTGCGTCACCGAGCAGTCGAGGCTAGCGTAACTGTTCTTATATTCACAGGAAATATATATTCTTTTACTTATTGGAGCTACTATATTAGTGTAAAAAAAGCAGTAAAATAAGGCGTTCGCAAAAAGCTTGTCAAATGGAACAGCACGCGGGTTAACAAGCTAAATTATGGAATATTTGCAAGTGAAAAAGTGCTAAAATGAAGTGTTACTGATTGGTGAAGTATCACATTCGGCGGCTGTCTTAGCTTTCATAGTCGCTGTCCGCTAGACTTTTGAATGTTATTGTTAAGGTAAAGTATTGGATATGAATGCATAACCGTGTATGACACGTTCATCTCCGTCCAGTTTTCATCAACTGCGGGGTTGTGACGCCAGTTCTCCTAGATGTTACGAAGGAGAAGAAGGCTCTGTGATAAAAACTTTGTAAAAGCTCAGGTCTTTGTACAAGTTGGGAATACAGTTTCCACTAACAGTGAGGAGGACTTTATTAAGTGAACAAATATTTAAGCAACAATGAAGAAACTAAACGGATTACTGTCCCTTTTAATAGCTGCATATGGCACCAACAAGAAGAGGAAAAATTAATCATAGTATAGATTGCATATAAATTACTATTTGGAAGGTGTGACTTTAAATTCGTCACTTGTCATGTGGCGACTATGATACTTAAATAATTTGTAGCGTGAGGTTGGTTGAACCTAATCATGCCGTTTCCTTATTGTACGCTTTGTTTAGCCTTTCCTACTATGCGTGGATACCCCGTCCGTCACAGTGATGCTTCGTATAATGCCGACACGATAACCACAGCATTGCGTTTGACTAACCAGGAAATGGAGAACACGGTTGATGAAGAGGAAGTGATTGACGTATATTGCAAGAACATGCGTGTAGCTTGTACGCGCAACGGTCAAATGGACACACCACCTAGCAGCAGGTGCTCAGCTACAAAAACAATGTGATAAAGAACGAAATTGATTCCTGTTTTAGCTGCATATGATAAGACCAGAATAACCCGGTGCTCTGAAAACATGTACAGATTATATGACCCAGTGGTAATTTTATTAAGATAAAGAATAAAGGAAGTAAATTTGTTGAAAGTTTGCATTTTCCTCATAAAAATTGTGCATAACGAAATAATTATCAGAGAAATAAGTAAAGTGGAGTGAATTTGAGATGAACGGACGAAGCATTACGTCATAACCATAACTGAAGATCATGTATTGGGTTCGTTGGATGAGTCTTCGTGGAATTATTGGCAAAAGCTCACAATATTTTATTGTTTATTGTAAGATACCGAATAGGTATACGTATACATCCAAATGTACGTATATCAAGAGAATATTTTGTGTTGATAATCCAAGGTACGAATAAGTGAGTATGCGAAATAAGAATAGTAATTATGTCAATAATGAACTCTCTCGTGCATTATTACATGATATATGTACATGAATTTAGAACATTCCATATAATTCACTAACGTTGGTCAAATGGTCATATATTACGGCATTTTATCGTGATACTAAACGTATGCAACTGCTTGTTACAGTTGGGAATGTGACACAACGTTGAGAAGAAAACAGTGTTTTTTTAGTTTTTCATTTTCAGAGAATGTTGCAAAAGAACCATTTTGTCAGTATTCCTAAAGGGATTTAGGAGTGTTGAATAATCTGTTAATGGATGGCTGATTACCGTATTTACATGGTCATTCCCTTCGTTTTTTCACAGTCTAATAAATGGAGTTCCCGTAGTTCCTCTGGACCGGCTCACCACAACAATATTATTGTGGTGAGAAGACAGACGTGATGCGACTGTAAGCGCATTTATCAGGGAATTGAACGACCAGACGTGTACACGAAGGGACCGTACGCGCGTGTGTGCGTCCGTAGTGACAGCTGACTACAAACTGCCCCACGTACGAAGCATACGAGAATGAATGGCGCAGCAGGAATGAGGATTAATCTAATTCGATGGAACTTCCGAACTGAGTCAGTCATGCAGGGAGTAAAAATCAATACACGCTCTACAATACTTGCTTCTCAAATTATGCTCGTGAAAAAACTGCAGGAGTTGAAGACGAACGGGCTGTGAAAGCAGGGAAATTGTTAGTCTTTTGGGCAGCACTCAGATCATGAGCAACACGATGATTGGCATCATCAGGAACAGAAGTAGTAGTTCTCATAAAGGGAACTGAGACCGCTGTCCGAATCAAAATATGCCACTTTCAGGCGATCCCCAGGCAGCACAATACCCGACGCTGTTGGACGAACTTTGGAATGCAATGGCTGATAATAACCAGTCACACGTTAACATGTGCCTTGTAAGATTGTACAGATATTTATGAAATTTTACAAGAAATATTATAACAAAAATATCACAATACTTATCAAGATATTTATGCGTTACAAAAACAGCATATCTGGCTTCATTGAGTGCTCTAGTGACCAGGCGGTGCCAAACTGGCTTTCATTACTCTGTCGAAAGGACATGCTGCTGGGCTTTCTATGGTAAAAATGATTCGTCACTCATAGACATAACTATAGTGCGTTTTTACAGTTTATTTTCTGTATTCTGGACAGTGAGGAAGTCGTTTTTGAGTGTTGCTTTTTGTGAAATTCATGCGATATTGTGCATCAATCACTTTGTGACGGTGGTCGGTCATCTTCAGATTTTGGAAACCAGAATACATTTTTATGCCTAGAAACAAAGTGGAAGAGGTGGTGGAGGTACAAGAAAGTCCTCAGTGCGAAGTGCCTCATTTATGGTGGGGTGACGTTGTGAGAGCACAGGCTTTCATGGCCTAAATTACATTCGATAGGTATGCGAAGAAAAACCGAATGTTGCCAAGTATTCGCCTAATCCTAATGCACAATAGATTCGATTACTGTTGATGTCCATGCTGTGTAAGCAGAAACACAACAGTTGGGTCTTCAGCATAAAGAGAGTTTAGATTTTTAAGTGAGGATTTACTCACTACGAGCACATCAGATTCAATCATCTATACGGGTTAGTGTATTTGTGAGCAATTCTAATATCTTCTAGCCAGTCGAAAGATACAATTTGGAGGTATCTTGTGTACTGAGATCAGTTTGGTTGCTTTTTTACGGTCCTTGTTCGATGATTTTTAACCTACACTCTAACCTTGATGCAAAGTCTTGACGCTATAAACGCTCTGGGCTATCATTTATCAGGTATTTCACGTTACCAAAGGGCAATATATCGTATACCACGGTTGTGAGATGCAGCCGTCGGCTTCCTTACGATATGTATTCAGGAAAACTCAGTTCAATCATCAAGAGACCCGCTAGGCCAGCAGAATAAGTATACCGAAGAATTCACGAAGTCAGCAACATGAGTTCCAAAAGGAAGGTAATGTTACTGTGGATGATATCTTCATCCTCGTTTTTGCCATGCGCATTCGTCCTGTGCTCCGTATTTTTTGTGCTCCACTATGCAACCAGATGAAATTATCATCCTCAACAAACACCATGCAAAACTGTAAATCTACTGACACTATACCTTTTCCATGTTTTTACGTTATGGGCAATTTTTGCACACAGTTTGCCATCAATTCGTCTGTTTGTAGATGGGGTACTGTTGAACACACTCACTGTACCCATTCACACAACCACGTGTAAATATTTATTGCTTTCCAATAACCCAAAGACGCCGTCATTCCAATTGTGCATACGGTAACCTGAATTTGTGTTTTTTATTTCTACCTACCTACATTAGGTATTTGTCTTCGAATGTGACAACAGACGACGTCGATTTGGAGCGGAGTAGCAGTAACCTGCTTCTAGTTCGGAAGTTTGCAACGAAAAACTTTTCAAAAACATAGGCTCATTGATGTAGTCAAGCGCAAGTCAGTGAAGTTTGTTGTCTTCAACCAAAACCCAGACGTTATTCGTTCCATCCCAAGAATCGCAGTAGAACAGGTTTCCGTCGGTAAAAAAAACATAAAACTTTGGTTTATTAAGGCTAAAAGTCAAGACTATCAAAGGGGAGAATGCACTTTTGTAAATTGCCATTTCCTTCAACATAAATCTTAAATTGATTTTTTGAAATTATTTTTTCATTTGGTATAATTGTCACCTCTTAAAGTATTCTGAAGATTGGTAACAATTTATCACAAATCCCAACTTTATATGTTCGTCTGATTTAGTTCACGGTTTATTTGATATTTTACTATTTCACTGATTACGGTTGTTTTGATACAATAATTATCAGGTATTCCTCGGCTTTGTCGAAAACAACCTTCAATCAAACTATTCTTGAAATCGGCATGCGAACAATTTTTGTTGTCCAACCTCTCCTTAAATGTGACTGTCTCAACTTTCTACATCTTGGCGTATCATATCCGGTGACCACGTAACATAAATAATAAACGTCATCCAAAAATTCTGAGTGTAGCAGTCCTCGAATTGCGAGTTGGTGCAAGTTTTCAGTATACTATTTTCATAATGAACTATCTGATTTTTAACAAACAAAGATTTTATCAGAGGTAAATTAGTGGTTTCGATCGAAAAGGTGGATGCTCGGCAAATGGACTAAGAAATGGGTGGTCACATTGGATTAGGAAAAGAAGAGTTTCCCGTTTCCGGCGATTTTTTCACACGACGGGCATGCTGCTTGGGTCAAAACTGACGGCTTTAGACCAACCGCCTTTATCAATGACAAAATACTTATAGTTATGAGAAAACGGCACGAAACGGACAAGAGTATGCTAAATGCATCATAGCGAACATGAGCACATATCGACTTCGACTGTTCTGAAAAAATAGCAAAGTTCCTGATACCATTTAGGATTTATTCTCTCTTTCTTCTGTTCTGACGCTCGATCTTGACTTTTGTTGCGTACTTTTTACCGAGCTGACCTTCTCGAGATTTCCGTTGACCTCGCCTTTGAAGCACTTTCGCTTCTAGCCGATCACAGTCGACCGGTTCGTCATTCACTCCGCCGTGGAGATGGTTTTCTTTACTTGCGTTTCTCGTATGGGTACCTTCTCGGTGTCACGATTCCTGCACAAGTCTTCTCTGTTATTTCGACCGAAGGGATTTCGTTGGTCATTCGCTTCGAGACTCGATAGAAGACACGTTCCGAGATGGCTAGTCGAACGACTTGTATAAGAAAAACCTGAGAGCATGCAGGTAAATCTTTGGGAATGCGAGCGAGAAGAACGGATGCCAGTGTTCGGAGAGAATAGAGTTATTCCATGCACAACTGCAGTTGAAAAACAAAGTCAGGAGGGTCAGTAACATCGGAATAGTGTCAGGAAAACTCACCGGACTATTGTAGGAGTGTGCCGAACACTAAGTTTGGCAATGTTTTACTTCTCTTTTTTACTCATATACCTTCAGCCAGGACTGTTGTGTTTTTTGTGCATTTTGCTCCAGTTCTGTTAGAACCATTCTGACTGAAATGTAAGCATATGGCTTGTAAAAGTCTGTCACAAATACAAATCAGCGCAGCAAAATCCAGTCTTCCTTTAGGCAAGAGCGTCCGTCCACTTCACTGAATACGAGGTGGAGGCGAGAGAAGCCTTCAGTTATCTATGAAAGCGTTTCATTGGTCCACTGAATGATGAGGGATAAGCAGTAGTGCGAATATGTTGCAATCCAAGGACAGAAGTAAAAGTAATGAGGAGTTTGGATTGAAACTGTGCACCGCTATCCGTGGTGATCGTAAAGGAAACACCAAACATAGAAATCTATTGGTGTAAAAGCATTTCGGGAATTGTTTCACGGGAGGAGTCAGTTAGGAGCTAAGGCGTAAAACGATCTACAAGTGTGAGGAGAAACCGGTATTTGCCGGCCGGTGGTAATGGACCAACAATATCCAAATGGACTTGAGAAAAACTTGCGTCGTCTGTCGGTATATGGGCAAGGGAGCAAAGCCCATGCCGATGACTCTTGCTCCGCTGTAACAGTATGCACAGTTTATACCAAATGCAAATATTGACCAAACATAGCAATCGGAAACAAATCTGATGGAGCCGCGTATTACAAGATGCAGTATGGAATAAAAATGCGTAAAAATCAAGCAACGAAATGAACATGGAATAAATGGGGGAGGTTTGTCAGTGAAGACATCGCAAACTATTTTACCCTTTCTGTCAAGTAGGGGCAAGGCTCTCAACACCACGGAGGACGATGAGCCTTAATTCCGTATTTCTTGTTCATTTTCTGAGCTTGTGCTACCCTGAACCAGCTGAATGCTGCTAGGCTGGCTGGTTAGTTGATACTTGGGCGAGAGAGGTTGTCAGACATGAGACTACTGGTTCCTTGTATACACTTTGCAGTGGTGGTAAACTGGGAAATGTGATCGAGGTACCCAATCCCCTTGGGTGAATAGCAGTCGTAGATTGGAGCCAATGGATAAAACAACGGCTTTTGATCGGTATAAACGATAAAAATTCTACCTTCCAAAATGTGTCGAAAATGTTTTATTGCAAGGTAGATAGCAACCAGTTCACGGCTGGAGTTGCTGTCACCAGCTCGTGGTGGTTGTAGATTTCGAGACAACAAATATCAAAGGCTGTCTGACACCACTAGCTATCTGTAGCAATTCGGCGCCAGCGGATAATTGGGAGAGGTCTATCCCCAATATGAGAGAAGCCTTGTCATTATTGCTTAAGTGTGCGAGCGTGGAAAGTTAGGACGACTCTCG
Source organism: Fasciola hepatica (assembly GCA_948099385.1). Classification (NCBI taxonomy): domain Eukaryota; kingdom Metazoa; phylum Platyhelminthes; class Trematoda; order Plagiorchiida; family Fasciolidae; genus Fasciola; species Fasciola hepatica. The sequence goes on from CANUEZ040000133.1 coordinate 2,229,128, forward strand.
CTTGTCTTCTTGGAATGCTAGTTAACCTTCGGGAGTCATTGAGAACGTGTGCAGCCCTTTCTTTTAAAGCTAGGTAAGTGGTTGCAGGATATTCGAACAGTGTGATATGAATCAGCAAAGGTAGTTGCGACATTGAATGGATTGAATAGGATGAACTCCGCACAAAACTACTGAGAATCAAGAACTCCATGACCGAAAGGAATGTAGCGCAATATTTCGTCTGCGCTGAATCGCGTACGGGACAAGTATGTATTATAAGAGAACAGTAACTCAAAACAGAAAGAGTCAATCCTGAATATCATAGAATCTTACATAATCTTTCACCCATTTAATTAAGAACAAGACCGCAAGATAGTTTCAGTTCATTTCCTCGATGACAAATAATCTCAGCTGATTCCAAACTGAGCAGATTTATTTGCAATGTTCTGTTCCTAAATAGCCTGGTTAGACTTTCTCCAGTCGTCGAATGGGCGGAGTTACTGTACAGCATTAGAAACCTGTCTACACTCCTGTCCAGCTCGTCAAACGTACTGACATGTGCAGATGCAAGGGCATTCTTCAAAATACGAACAAAGTTTTCAGCTGCACCGTTGGATTGTTGGTGTTCAGGTGGAGTTAGCACATAGTGTCAGCCCAACGATTTCAGCTAGTCGGTTACCTTATTCTTCGCGAAATGTCTTCCACTGTCAGTAACAATAGCACACGGAAGGCTTTCTTGACTGAACGTTTTAGGTAGGGCTGTAATCGTGAAACCAGCATTAGAACAAATGAGGTTTACCTACGGCCAACGGGAGTAGGAATCAATAATCACCGGCGCATAGTACTTGCTTAGAAATGGGTCACAACAACAAGCGTGAACACGTGACCGGAGCTCTGAAGAAATAGGCCACAGCGTCTACTCTGATGGTTGTGCGTGAAGTTTACGTAAACAGTCATGACGGGTTTTAGCAACACGGCGCTAATCGTCGTTCAATTCTGTTCACCAAAACGAGAGACGGGAAAGAGATTTAATTTTTGCCATGCCTGGGTACCCGGTATCCAAATCTTCTAAATTCGCAGCCTGCAGTGTGGCGGGTACAATGATTCTATCGTTACAACATAAGATATCATCAAAAACCACCAAAATTTCTTCGCTTCATTCGTAGAATTCAGGAAATCGAGACCAAACACCTGTTCCCCATCCATGGTAAATACAAGATTTGATTGCTTGGTGGTACTTTTTCATTTCACGAGCTAGATTTGGCAGACAAACGGAGAGTGGCTGTTTGACTAAGCAGTCAGCAGTAGAACATTCGTTAGCGAGATAAGCAGCCCACATGCGAAATAGATCATGCTTCGCAACGCTGAATATCATAAGAGTACGCCGATAAAGCGACACTTCAGCTTTGAACCATAAGTGCGGACGATTCAGCCAAGGACCGATGTCGATAAAAGATAAATATCGGTACTTCGTGATCAGTAGCAATGGTGAATTGAGTGTCAAACAAATATTTGTGCAGAAGGGCAGCGATCCAATAAACAGCCAATGCCTCATAAAGCTTTCGTGAATATACGCGTCCAGTGGCACCGAGTCAGCGAGATTTGCACAAAAGGGACGACCCTTTTGTTCTAGCACGGCCCCGACACCGGTAGGAGACGCGTCCGTAATAACAACAGAAAATTCATGTGGGGAAAAAGTACGAAGTACAAAATTAGTGGACAAAAACGGTAATAAGCCAAGTAAGAGTTGTTCATGCCCTGAAGACCATTGGAACGTCTGTTGGGAGAGAAGAGTGCAGTTTTAGTCGTAAGATCGGGAATAAATCTACAGTTTTATTGAAGAGAACACAGCAGAGAACGTAATTAAACAAATTATTTGGGAGAGGGTACATTTAATAACGGAGCAAAGCGGTTGGGATTATGGCGAAAACGGTGAGCATCAACCAAATAGCCCAAACAAGTGAACTCAAAAGTGTAGAAAACACACCTGTCAGGGTTGGTGGCTAAATTATGTTTCAAAAACGTCCGGCAATAAACGCAAACGGTCAGCATGCACATCTCCGGTGATTGCATACACAAAAATCTCATCTTGGTAAGCACAGACATCTTCTAGGTCAGAAATGAGAGTTTATAGTTTCTTGGAAAACAGCCAGGAAGCACTAAGACCGAAAGGGAGAAAATCGTACTGATACAAACCAAACGGCGTATTGATCGCAATTAGTTCACGGGACTGCTCATCAAGTGGAATCTGTAAAAATGCATCTTTCAGATCAATTTCAGAAAAAATACTTGGAATCATGAAATCGGTGGGAAACGTCCTCGGGTTCGAGAGTGGCAAAAATGGACTGTTTTAGAAACTTGTTCGAGGTAATACAGTAACCACAACAGATTCCGGTATTTCTGTCATCGAGTTTTAACGGAGTCACAATCGGCGTGGACCATGCTGAGGCATTCACCAGTGTCAATACTTCTTTACGGACCAAATCGTCCAAAACCATTTTCACGGGCTTATGAGGTCCGAGAATAATGCGGCATTTTTTAAAGGTACTAGAGCCGGCAACCTCAAGATGAACAGGATCCATCTTGATATCACCAGAAACTTTAGAACAATCAAGAAATAAACACCGAATCCAGGCTATCTGAGAATCAGACAAAATATTTAGTGATTCACACACGATTCATACAGTTCAAACCAATGATGGAAACTTCCAGGTCAATTACAAGAAAAGGACAGTTTTAGATATTGGATTGTTCATGAGTAAAAAATAATTCATACGAACCCATTACATGTAACGGGTGATCAGTAATGTCCTTAACTGAAATGGGTGTGGGTTTGAGCTGAACAGGATTAATTTCAGAAAAATCTTCTGAGGAATAAATGAGTCAACACTTCCGGTGTCCATAATGAATGAACGTCGCAAAGAATGGTTAACGATAAACAAACGGACAATATGGCTAGAGTTGTTGAAACAAACAACAGATAAAGCAAGAGATTGAAAGTCTGAAAATAAATAACAAGATTACGATGGACGCTCATAAAACCATGTCTTTTACTTCTACGTACTGACAATTGTGACACGGTATAATAAAATCTACAGGTCAATCGAGAGTGCTTCTGACACAAGAACAGCAAGTGTTCCACTGCTTGCTTGGCTGAACTGGCCGAGAGTGAGAAGTATGGCAGAACTGATTGCCTGGAGGAATGTACTTCACTCTTCTCGATGATATGTTAGAAGAGGATATCGGGTTTTTCGCGCTGAACAGAATTGCGTTCTAGTTAATAACAGAGCCTCGCACGCCTTGAAATTGGTGACAAAGTAGTCTGGCAGATTGGAAAGTGCTTTCGTGGAGTAGAAGTCTCTGTTGCGACTTACGGCAGTTGATACCAGCAACTAAACTGACTCGTAACAGCACCTCGAGTTGATCACCAAAATTGCATTTAGTGGCCTGTGTCTGCAATTACAACACAAAATCTCGTATTTATTGATTGGCACCTCGCAATAATGGATGAAATTTTGCCCGTTCAGCAGCTTCAAAATTCGCCGGTCGAAAATGCTTCAAAAGCATCTCCTTTGGGGATTCGTATAATTAGGATACTGGAGAATGTAGAAAATCCAGATTCTTCACGAGGGAATATGCATCGTTTTGAAGGACCGTCAGGAAAAGCTCAGTCTTTTCAGAATCCGGAGAAGTAACGAGTCAAACACCATACGTCGAAGCGCTCAATGTAGTTCTGAACCCTGGTGCACTGCTGTGAACATTCAAAGGTTCCAAATTACAGTCATCCATGGTGGCAACTGACCGTAACGCTAAATGTTGTAATCAGTACTTGCACTCGAGAACTAGTACTATCCCGACGAAATTGGTAAACTCTCTAGCCCGAACCAAGCTCACTGGAAGAATGAGGTCAACGGCTGGGCTGGAACGCAGTTCGGAATTGTATTCTGCGCAGTTGTTATCTACAAGCATTGGAGGATATAAAACAACATAAAGGAATGTCCTTAGCAGTCATCACAATCCTCCTTTTAAGAAATTCCTTGATTCACAGAATCAAGGTATCTGCAACACCGAGGGCCTTGAGCTTACCTATTAGACGGTCGAGAGGAACTTTGTCAAAAGCTTTGCTAAAATCCACAAAGACTAGTTCCGTAGAGTGTGTCTCGGCCTTGGCATTCGTCCATTGTTCTAGTGCAAGTAGTAGGTCTGTTGGACGCGACCTACTTTTTCCAAAAATTGTGTTATCGGCATAGTAGGTCGTTTACAATAAGTGGCTTTCATTCTTGGGAGAGCTTTCCCATTGATAACAATGCATTGAACAATCGTGTGACTGGATCACATCAAGCAATGTCTCTGAAAAGCGATACTCCTTATCTCTTAAGCCCAAAAGGCAAGCCACCAAAGGTAACCAGCGCCTACGCTTCTTTGTGGCTAACCTTCTATTGTAAAATTGTATGGGAAAAGACAATCAGAATTTGATACTGTGTGACATCACAAAGTTTGATTTTGATTGCCGATCTCTGACTCCGCATGTGGCTCCATCAGTAAAGTTCACAGGACGCGCAGGTCGTTTGAACGACAAGCAAGCTGGTGCAGCCGCGGTAGCTAAATTTCCTGGTCCAGCGTTTGAAACTCTAAATTTAAAAATGCACTATTTCAACCAAACACGAGGCAAGCACAATCATTCTCTTCTTACACTTGACTTCAGCCGCACCGAATGCCGCTAGCGAGCCCATTACATTGCACGAAACACGTTGGTTCCATATTTTTACCTTTTGCTTTTGCCCGCTCACAGATCGTTCTTCTCGGTTCCCGACGTTGAACTTGGATCACCACGGATTTCCGGAAGCGTATTATAGACTCCAAAAACCTCTCATTCGGCTACCCTACGAAATGATCCATCGAGCCGCTCTTAAGTATACTTTAACCCAATGACTCCAATCATAACCTTGTGTGTTTCATATAGAAGTCCAAATCGGCGAAACAATTGTTTTTCAGTAATTCATTCTCAAGCCATTTGCAGATTACGTAGTAGACATTTGACAAAAGATCATGAACATAGACATGGAATAAACGCCAATCATGGGCAGGGGTTTGTCAGTCAAGTTATCCTTATCATGTGATTGGTTTATCTAGCTGACGCCTTCTAGGTAACCGGACGGTAGATTCATGCGGCCTTGGTCAATCTTAGGCCAGGGGAGTTGGAGTACCCGGACCAAACGCTTTTGGGCGCACAGGTCAGGGGTCAGCTTCCTTATTTTGATTGCCTCGGCTATCGCTAGAGTGCACAACTGAACACCTTTGCATTTATTTGGGGGGACACGATAAAGAACTTTGAAAGCAGCTTCCGGATTCACCTGATGTACAGTGTCGACCAAATGCGCTAAGATTGCGCTATTTATCGATCCAGTTTGTCCTTGACTCAAACAGCGCGGATGATGCTCTTTAATCCGAGTTGATGGCTGTCGTGCCGTTCGACCTACATAAGATGCGTCACAAACACATCTGAAAGAGTATACGATCATTGATGAGGTCAGCATCGGCAGTCTATCCTTGTTCTAAATCTGGATTAGAGGAGCACCTCGGAACACAACGTAGTGTGGCGGCATTGAAAGTATTTCGAATTTCTCTCTCCAGTCGACGGTTTAGGATTTCACTAACAATATCGTCTTTAAATTGCAAACTAATATAAAGATCTTTCTTCCTTACGGTTTCCACGGTAATTTTTGGCACTCTTTCGATAAGATTTTTTTCGATAAACCGATCCGGGTAACTGTTCTCACGTAGGGTGTTCCTTATAAGCATTAATTCGTCATCTAAAGTCTCTGCGGAACAATTTTTTCTCGCTCTGAAGGCCATACATTTTACTAAGTTTCGCTTCTGTTGCATACTAACAATACTGTTGAAATTGGGATACTGGCCGCTCCACGTTTGTTTTCGGTGCACATTTCGCTGGATCCGACCATCCTCCATTCTCGTGAGAGTGACATCGAGAAATGGTAGTTGATTGTTTATTTCGCGTTCAGTTGTAAAGTGAACTGTGTGTTTCGTAAATCCTCTTACATCTGCTTCCATTGCATTTTGGCTTATGGCAGACTTTCAGACGAATAAAGCCTAAATCATCCGGCATAGTTTTTTCTCGTCTCTGTTGCAACTGCACAATCGTGTTTGATCGCATTACAATTTATTTATCTGAAATTATTGGTCAAGTTATTTCGATCTGGCAGATTTTCCGAAGATCAGAACTTGTAAAAATACTGCGGATGCAGGACTCACTAGATCTGCACATTCGCAAACTTTATTGATTTAAATTCGCCGCACGATCCAGACAACTTAAAACATTCATCAGCTATATCTCAGTTTACAAATTCATTTCCCGCTGTTCTGATTATGAATCAGTCGTTGCAACACATATCTTCGTACGTACAAAGTACAAGTGCACTCTTTGCATGTTATCTACTGACCACTTGTAAACAAGATCCCAGAGAAAGTTTTGATTAGTTTTTGCAAATCCTTCAGCTGCTGACCAAGGGTTATAACTTCAAACCTGTGATATCAGAACAACATATCAATAAGGCCTTGTGGGATGGATTCAGGCGGTATTCATGACTGACTATGAATGTGGTTCTTGTCATTCATATTGTATTCCGTTACCACGGTTCTGTACGGCTTCATCTGCGTTTGGATCGATAACACAACGTCTTTAATTTGACTGCTTATTAAGTGATTCAAATTCAACGCTTGATAACTCAAGGACAGTTGACTATTTTACGGTCCACAACAAAATGCTACTTTCTTGATAATTAGTTTACTTCTGATCATGACTTTGAGCTTCAAGGTCTCGTACGTGCACCATGTCAGATCTGTAGCTACCTGGAGATGACCGAGTTTGGATGTGCAAATTCATGACCAAAATTTACCGTAGATAAACATAACCAATTAGCACTTAGCTCTAAACAATTTGTATGTTGTTCGATACCACAGGGCTGAGAGTTTTGTTCTGCTTGCTGTAAGGACTATTGGTTTCCGCCAACTGAAAAACACATTTTTGACTGTTCTGCTTGCAGACAGTTGAACCCTTAGCTCCCTCAGCTAGTATCGCGTCCGGTGTCGCTCCTAAACGTAAACATAAACGACATTATTTCAATACAACCCCCCCCCATTATTCCACCGACTTTTACCGTCTTTTGGCCTGCTTCGGAACTTTTAGCTCCTTGGCAATTCCGTAGACCATCCTTGGGATCTAGTTAGTACCTGGAATCCGGAGTACTAAAGACCCATTACAACTCAGAAGCATGAACAGTTGCTGAAGAGTTTTCACGCTCTAATAGCTTAGGGAGAATTCCTGGAATGGTCCCTTCATATTGCTAATTTTTATACGATCCCACTCAGCACACCGGTATTTATTTTAGTCCCGAAATAGTCCCTTGAGGGACTTTTTTTAATTATATGGTTCAAGATGAGTTTTTTGCTGTCATAAGATTCAGACAGGTCTACAACACGAAAAGACAATTGTACTTTGTTGATCAGCTTGGTCAGCACAAACGAAGAGCATTTAGTCCCAAAGCTTCCTGCAAAGGACTATTTAAATGTAGTTTAAATTGAAGAATTTTGCCCGTTACTTAAATTACGGTTCGTAACGTGGAAGCGCAGCCTGAATTCTATGTGTAATGGTACATTTTAGGGGGATATTGGTTATTAGAAATTATTCACATTGGTCCAAGTAATTTTTGAGGGTGTTTACCGATCGTTTCCTTTTCTCAAATGGAAACTAATAAAACTCCAATAACTGATACCTCACGAAGAAACAATGAAGCATAGCTTTATAGAGTACGTTCGAGTGCGGCTGGCGAACGTGTCTCCTATCGGGTATAGCAGCGTAATACCAACGATATCCCCTCTATCGGACGAATAGAGAAGACACGAGTCGGTTTACAGATGCGAGGTGTATTCTAAATATCGTGGCACCGAAACAGTACCGATACGAGAGATACACCGAACGGAAAACGGAACGAAACGCGACGGATGTGCAGAAAGCGAACCGCGAGCGAACGATCGAAAGTGAAAGTGATTTGAAACGAGGTGGACGGAAACCTCGGAAAAGTCAGTCCAGTAAAACGTACGCAACTGGAGAACACTGAGGTCAATATCAAACGTCAGAAAAGATCGTGGAGAAAATAGATCCAAAATGGTGTCCAGAAAATAGTCATTTTCTCAAAACGATCGAGGTCACTACAGGTTAACACCATTTAAAAGTAAAGCAAATAAGCCGCTGCATCCTCGGTGTGTTCAAAAATAGTCCCAAAGAATGTGCCTGGGGTGTTTCAAACGGGACAAAATGGCGATTATTTTGTTGACTGGGACTGTCACAATTCTTGTTCTTGTATAAATCATTACAAGTCGACCAAAAAACGAGCATGTCCCATGAGTGGTTGTACATACTAATGAGAGTACTCCAAAATGTCTCCTAAAACAACCGCGTCATTCATCGGCCCTAATAACTGTGGATTATTTACCTTTTGCTAGGATTCAACAATATTTGTTTTCAGAACCTTGCACGAATACTTCGAAGATGAGCTAACAAGTTTAATCTACATAAGCGACTGCCTTTTTATGGAGTCTGCTGATTTTATTGAAAAACTCGATCTATCTCGAGCTTTGTGGACATTTCGGAAATATGAGTGCTTTGAACCCGTGTGTTGGTACATTTCCGTCTCTTGCACACTTTTCGTTTGTAACTAGTTTTAAGGGTCATCGTCGACTCTGCAACCCAAATTCGCTTTTTTCTCAACTGTGAATGTCTTGCGTGCATCCTCGATTGCTTTGGCGCTGCATCATTTCCCTTGCTTTGTTTTTTGTGTACTTTTCCTGCTACTACAAAAGATACCCTCACTGCTAAGGTACCACTACGTATACTTCCATTACTACTGCAATACTACGACTGCTGTTCCTGCTACCATTACTACCAGTGTCTACTTTTTTCGGCTGCTATTTATACCAATACCACTACTAATACTTCCGTTCTTGCTACAGATACCATTGCTACTACTGCTCCCAGTTCTACTATAAACACTGTTGTTTTTGCAAATACAACGACCACCATTCTAACTACATCACCGGCTATGCGCCATGTACTTTCTCCTTAGGGAATGGAGAGGTGATGTTGTGTCCGGTTAAGGCAGTTCAGTCTGCCTTCAGCATTGTCTACCGGGTCCCACTGTATACGCTAAGAACAACTCGACTTTCGAAGTCAGTTATTCCTTAATGTTTGCGAGTGTTACTTCTGGAGGAGAGAGACGGTGTTGTGTGGCTTCATCTGCGTTTGAACCGATAACATAATGACTCTAATCTGATTGCTCACTGACTGCTTCGAATTCGGCCTTAGGCAGCTGCTGGACAGTTGATTGTTTTACGGTCTACAGTACAATGCTGCTTTCTTGCTAATATGGTTAGTTCTGAACATAACAACGATGTTCTACATACTTACGCGCATGACATCCAATACACTACCGTACGTAGTGTACTATAAACATATTCTGATTCCATGATACCCCGTGTGGGATAATACTACAATAATCCATACAATATCACAACTCATTACTGGAATGTAATCTAACTCGATCGGCCTACTTCTGAATCACAAAATTATTGGTTCCAAGGTCCCCTATGAACAAGCAAAAGCCTTAGAATTGACCCAGAAACAAGCTCAGCCCTGTCATTCGGTGAATGCCGCAGTCATGTGGTGCATCCAGTGCCGATGGGTTATCCCGTAAGGATTGTAACACTTCAGAAGAAACTACTGTGGTATCGGTTAAACGAACGCTTCTTTTGCAGCTCAAGTTGGCACCTCAGGTACAAGTGTTTAGAATAGGATATCACCTACAAATTTTATGAAAAAGGGGGAATTAACAGAGGGTCTGTCGATCCACCGGAAAGTCAAAATACCCTGCGTCAACGATTGCCCCTATATTCTCGTCCATCACCACTGTCACCGTTCCCAAGTGCTCATCAAAGGCAGTCACTGATGTTATCGTTCATGGACTACTACTTATTGACACGGGGAATTCCATCGTCAGTCGTTGCAAACAGTCAGTTGAAAATTCCATTGGTGAAGTTGTACTGGCTTCTGCACACGTCAGAAGCAGTACTCATGGTCATTGTTGCCTGTCATATTAAATTACTAGTTTGTACCTACTTATTTTTTATTGTTTTGAACTTTCCACTCAGTTGCTTTCAACTCCTACGGTTCCGTTGTACATCGAATAAAGAACGGATTCTGGGGCCTTAGTATTCTGTCAGCCCCAAAGATACGGATTACCTGAGCACGTATGTATCAATTTATTCGGCATACAACTTGTCTCAACATGGAACGCTGTCTACCTTCTGAGCGATTCAATGCATATTCGAACTCAATTAGTTATTCGTAAATTTGACGGAAGTGATTCTGCACACTCAACAGATTTCTCTCCAAAATCAGCGTAGACGATTCCACGAAGCTGAACTTATTACACAACTATATTTCTTCAACCATATACGACTACGTGATGGAATGTACTTCATACGCCGATTCCATTTGACTCCTAGAAAAACTGGTTATCAAGTCGACCAATTAAAGTCTTCGCAATGTGCAAACAGGAAAAGGATCAGGATTTCAACAGCTTCCTCCAAAAGCTGAAATCCCTGCCTTAAGACTATGATTTTCAGGTCACTGAGCGAAATCAAAACGATGCTAATCGGGACGCCTTCATAAGCGGGATAGAGTCGGACATTGTCTGTTAGTGACTCCCTAAAAATAAGTCGCTGGATTTGCAAACTGCTTTGGACTTAGCCCAGTCGCTGGAAGTGACCCAACAGAAATTCAGTGCATTCCAGATACCAACGTTGTTGTACGGGGCATCAGCGTCAGTACCTACCGAATCAACTGATAATCCTCCGCGATTATAAGGTGTCCCTCACTCGCGGAAAAGAGGTAAGCGACAGTCAGAACCAAATGCGACTTCCGTGGAAACGACAGACACCCTCGATTTAAATGTCTTGCTAAGGACGGGTATTGCAGTAATTGCGGAAAAAAATGGAACTTCAAACCTCTGTCAATCGCCTCCAGAGAAACGAGTAGCCTCTGGGACACAACTCGTACTCTCAACCCCTTCTCCGAATTGCTTCTGAAGTGTGCTGACAATGATTACTGTGAATAAACTCTTACAGATACGGGGAGTTCTTACAGTTATACCTCCGAATTCTCGTCACGTCATCACAGCCTAAAGGTCACACGATAACCCAGTGTCATCTCACGGCTTTCATAAGGCTAATCAGTCCAACGAGAGACGGCTGTCTTGTTATTATAAGTCTAGAGAATAATTCGTGTGATGATTTGAATTTCTCCGTGTCCCTCATCTGTGTGTGGATGAATTATTGGGATATGATTTTGAAACCTCATAAGGCGATTGGGATTCCACTCAGTGTTAATAAACTGACCCTCTCTCTTTGTTGTGCGGAAGCTTTATGTACTGAACCCCCTTCTCTTTTAGGGAGCTTGCTACCACATTGCAAGTCTGTCGCAACCAAATCCGTACGTCATAATCCTGAAGGTGAGAAATCCCTTCGATCAGAGATACAGCGACTTCTGAGGGACAGCATCATCGGCACATCAACTTCACCCTGTCGCGCTCAAGTCCTTCTAATGACAAACGAAAGGAAAAGACGCATGACAGTTGACTACAGTCAAACTACTGAGGTATCCACCTGAGTAGGATGCAAATCTCGGACTCAGAATTCACGGATGACATTGTTATGCTAGCGGACTCCTCTGCCGTGCTCCAACCAGTCCTTGATCGAAGTACACAAAAAATAAGGTTATGATTACTTACCCACCGTCATCAACTCAAGAGCTGTCCATCAATGAGTAAATGATCGAGGGCGTTCTATCATTCAAGTATCAAGGTCCCACACAGCTTCCGAACAACCAGGCGAAGGATGAAGCAATGCTTCAGATACACAATACCAGGAAGGCGTTTTTCCATCTGCGGTGGACGTTATGGACCCAGAGGAAAATCAGCCTTCGGGCTAACGTGCGCACCTGCGACGCCACCATACGTGACTCACTGAGATACGGCTGCAAAACCTCGCTACTGAGCCGAGGATACCAGGAGGCTAGAAGTGTTTGATCACTGGAGCTTTTGGTGTATTGTGAAAGCAGATTGGCGCGACGGGGTAGCCATATATATATATATATATATATATATATATATATATATATATATATATATATATATATATATATATATATATATATATATATATTGCCGGCTTGAACTCAAGCATAACGCAAACTGAACAACAACACTTATAACAACAGGAGAGAGGAGTAAAACGCAGTAAAATAGACAGTTAGTGAAAAATGCTGTGATTTTTCTTTTTTTCACCGTACATGTTTTGGTGTTTTTGTTGTCATTCTGTTTGTCGGAATGGGACTTCTGTGATTATGAAGCACGAGAGCTCGAAAGACAGACCACACAGCATTTGCGCCACTGACTTCCATCCTTAGCCATTTCCCTGGACTTCTCTAACCGACGACAATCCCCATCCCTTGGGCCCCAACCAAGGAGGTGGGAAGCACCAACCGAAGCTAATGTTGATGTTAGATTTTTCATACCTCTACATCAAGTCACAACCCGACTGCTGCATTGCTTCTCCCGTCCTTGTCTAGCACGTGTGAATAGAGCACGGAAAGGTAGACGATGCACAGGTATTCGCAAGACGTGACCAAGCCACCGGAGGTGGTGTAAAGCGATCACTTTGTTAAAACGGCGGCTATCCGTGCCTAACACACGACAGTGCACCTCATTATTACTCACTCGATGTTCCTACCAGACGCGAGCAATGCTTCGGAGACATCGGTTGTCGACCTCGGAAAGACGACAAGCATCCTCAATGAGAAGTAGCCATAACTCACAACCGTACGCCCGTCCCTTAATAGGGAGCCGAATGTCACGGCGACGTCACAGATTTGTGAAAGCTTCTCTAGCTTTCACTATACGTGAACTGGTCTCCCCAACATCATACCACTTCCATCTGTTGTCAAGCCCCCAAGGTACTCAGTGTTGTCAACTAACTGTAGCTGATCACCCCAAAGGGTGAGTGCAGGCAAAGGCTCCTGCCAATTTTGCTTGGAAGGCGCAAAGTGCATTCCATATCTGGATACCTGAATCACCAAGCCTTCTAAAGCACGTCGCATTGCCTGTGCATTAACACCCAGCAAGGTGATATCACCGGCACATTTCAAGTCAAAAGCTCTGTTCCCTGGAAGGAGTTCATCTGCACCATTTCAAAAACCAGATAAGGCATTCAATAGAACATCCTCCATGGCCAACTTCAAATGAGGATTTAGGGCAAACTTTTCTAACTTTACTGGAAACGACAAAGGGGGATAAAAGTTGGCCGTGGGCTCTTACGCGACCTGAGGTGTGACGATAAAACTCTTTCAGAACTGATACATACCTCTCAGGTACTCCAACTCTCACCAAACAGTTCCATAGTGCGCTCCTATCGATGGAGTCGAAGGCCGCCCCGGTGTCCACGAACACGGTGATTGCCGGTCTTTGGAAAGTACAACGTTGATCTAGTAGTTGTCGGAGAGGGAACATTTGACCTATACATCCACGACCGGCGTGAAACCCAGCGTGCTCCTCGTGAGTCTGCTATTCACACCTTTGGTACAACCTGCGAAGTATGACAGACGAAAGCAGCTTCGACGCTATTTGGATGAGGTTTACATCACCATGGTTAGCGCAGTCGGTGCGCCAGCCCTTTTTAAAGATGGGAATAACGATCGATCCCCACTCCACAAGGACGGGACCTACTGAGAACTTCAAACTTCTGGGAACAAAACGCAGTTTTCTAACGAGCTGCACTCCGCCATCTTTAAATAGGGTTGGGGAAGCGCCATGGGAGCTCGTTGATTTATGACTTCCTGAGGCCTGGATTTCTTTTCGGATCTTTGCCTCGGTAGGTGGATCTGTCGAAATGCACCACTGGACGGGTGTCGAAAGTGCTACAGGAGAGGCCGAAACCGATGGCCAGCTAAATTGTCTGAAAGTGCTCCACTCAGCGTTCAAGATGCCGCTTCCTCAGATCGTGAACTGGCGGGCCGTCAGCCTCACACATTGTTTTACTCAGACCTACAGGCTTCCTACCGATGACTCGAATAAGATACCACGGTTTGCGGGAGGTTTTCACGGCGGCAGCAAGTTCCACCTCTAATGTGCGTTGCTACCACCAGATTTCGTGGTCCCTAAGAAGACTCGCATCAAGCGTACGTCACGTTTTGAGACGTACGCTGCATTAAACTCGCTTCCAGCCGGAATCGACTTGCATACGTCGAGAAGGCGCAGACGTTCAACAGGAACCCAGGGTCTTGCGGCAATATGAGACGGGCCACAACTTACTAGATCAGCAGAATGCAAAGCATTCTTGAGATGCGACCAGTCCCGGCTTATGTCATCAGGTATGGCTACATCTAGCTTTCAGCTAGCGCGTTTTGGAAGACGAATAAGCTTGTCGCACTCTAACCATCGTTGCAGCATGCATTTGGAGCGCCCGCCGAAGCACATGGACAGTTTAGCGCAAACCAATGCTCGGTCGGTGTGAACTGGGGTGCTCCAGTACGAGCAACCGTGCTGTATGCTTCCCCGCCATTTGTGGCATATATAGCGACATGGTCGATCTGGGTCCACTGTTGACTCGAAGAGGGCGGACGTCACGTGGTGTACCGGCGATTGGAATGTATGAAGTTTGTACTGGCGAGGTACAGGCGGTGGTCTGAGCGCAGAGCCAACAACCGTCCCCTATTTTCTGGGCGATAGGAATCTAGTCCAAAAGAGCCTCCTAGATGCGGCCCGTTCGATGACAGCCATCCCACTCTAGCATTCAGATCTCCTGTTAAAATCGCGATATCAGCCCGTCTTGCTTCGTGTGGAGCCTTTGATAGAAAGTATCTTTGATTGCATTTGTGCTACAATCGGTTAGTGCATACGCCAAAACGACAAACAGGTTGCGTCTATCGGAACGACGACTGCTCACGTTACACGAACCCCTGAGTCCCACTGTGAATAAACGACTGTCGACTGGGATCCAATCTAGCAGCGCCGCTTCAGCTTTTTCGCTGAGGGCAATGCCAAAACCAGCATCAGCATGCCCCAGGAAGGCGTAAGTGAAACTTCGCACAAGGATTAAATAAGGGCATCAATCGAATTATGGAACTGGATTCCTAAATGCGAGTCTCTTGAATGCTACATATATCAATGGAAATGGATTCGAGTGCACTAGCTAAACCCGCCTGTTGTCCTATTCGCATCAGGGTTTGCACGTTGAACGTCACTAGTTCGAATATGGATCGAGGAAGAATCAGGGCGTCAGTCGGTGATAGCGGGTTTGGTGAGAATCGGAAGCTAGTCGAAGAAGAACAAGAGAGAACAAAGCCAGTGTCACGACAGCGGGCACGGTCGAACGAAGAACCCGTGGGATGTGAAAATGGAACAGAAAATGAAAAGGAAGTGGAAATGGGAGAACGAGTTGTGTACGATGTAGGTGAGTATTCGTTTATGTGGACGGAATAGTAGTCAAACATAGAGGTAGAGTCTACTATGGCCGTTTGCTTTGCGGGCTATTGTACTACTCGATCGCCTAGTCCACAATAGGCATTTTCGTTCGCGGATGCACCTATAGCCTTTGCGCAGCCAAGCACGTCGTTCAAGGCAACAGGGTTGGTCTAGACGAGCCGCTGGCCAATTGTGTGGTTCATTCGTCTCTTCTGAAAACTACTGGGAACCGGTGACTGAATGTTCAGTTCGCAGGCTCTTTGGATGCGGCCAAACATCCTGGGTGCCCAGTGCACCTCTTCACCAAAGATATCGGTGAGCATAGTGTTTTAAGCGTCATGTGCTACCCGCGGTTGGTTTGCAATCAGGGTTTAGCCATTTTCCAGTCAGCCAACTCAGTGAAGAGCGCCGGGTATTGGCTTTCGTCCTCTCACTTTAGTGGGAACACTTCCACCAGGAGAATGCAATAAACAGAACTTCCTCAGCAGAGCCTGTGACGGACGCAGTCATTTGGGAGCATTTCGAGAGGCGTTCAGGACGAGTAGCCATTCGGAGCCTGCGAAACCAACCCCTGACTATACTGAGGCATTTAGAGGCTGAGGCAAGAGTGGAGTTAGGAGACGGCGCTTTGACACTGACGAACTCTCCATTATCCTCCAGTGCCACCGACTGCGGTGGCTGGGTCGAATTCTACGACAACCCGAAATGAAATTAACCAAGCAAACACAGTCCCAAACCTGGTCTTACATGGAACTGTAGTCTGGGCGGCCAGCTAAAAAACTTGGGTCAACATCGCCGAGAAGGATGGAGGACGCCTAGGCTTATGATCGGTTCATGATGCCCGTCAGTGGAAGATAAACTGGATCGCGATCCGCACCGAACTCGCTTCCAACCGACGTACTTGGTCAGAAATGATGCGCGATATTCATAGAGCCGATTTATTCTCCAGCAGGAGGTATTCCCTTAAAATTAAAGTTATTGGAGGGCACACTCCCTCATCTTATACGATCGTGTTCGTCGAGGAAGTCAACGAGAAAAGACCGTGGAGTGCCAACCGCATGTATTCTCACAGGGCCTGAGTACAGAGACCGCAAGCTGGCGTGTGCCGAGAAAGTAGCGATTGCGGTTACTGCGTGCGCGAAACGTACAGTTAAACAAGTGACAGACTGGAGTGATTGGCTGATTACTATAGAGCCCCCTCCTAGAAGACCGCCAGCAAGAGAGGCATCAATTTAGGAGTCTGGCAAGCGAACGGGTATGTCGCCTGTGATAACGCCAGTGAAAAAAATAAATGCTGCCGTCCTTCATGACTTTGAAACCGTTCGTGGTTTTGGACCGCAGCTCCAAAGTCCTCGGATCCGATGGTATTGCCTGTGGATGACGTCCGGGCAACTGACGGGCAGAACAAACATGACAACGCAAAAAACGTGTAAGATTACACCGAAATGAATGAATTATTTTGAGAAGTAAAAATAAAGAACGGACTGAAGCCATTTTATTTGGGCTAAAAATAAATTGACAACATAGGTCCCTCAAGGTGAAAAATAGAAAAAACAAAACAAAGGAGAGAACAGAAAGTTACATGCGGTAGAATGTGACGGCTGGCACTCGAAGTGAGACATTGGGGAGAGCTGCCTTAGCTGTCTACCCAACCCGAAAAACCTCGCAGGTTCAACGTGGGAGGTAGGATTGCCCGGTGCTTACGGCGAAGGTGTCAGTGTGGTTTTCTCTCCGCTCACTCCAGTGAATGACCTAGTACAGGTTCGGCTTGGTAAAGGGGTAAGGTGATCGGTCTTTTTGGTAATGCGTGTATCCTGCGTATAAGTATCGGAGGGCAGTCTGTATCCTGTTGTCAGCCAACGGGTATTCTTGAAAAACGGTGAGAGCCCCTATTAGATGGCAGGCTTTTGGTGATGGTGTCCGGAGGTGATGCATGAGCATAACATCAACAAAGTTGTTCAGCGGCAAAAAAAGAAACGATAAATGGCCTCAGTGTGGGAAACAAACCTCGAATGGGCAGCCACAACAGTGGGTAAGAAAAAATCATTATTTTATTTTTATTATTGTTATTACTTGCTTTTTATGGGATCCAACATATCGTATCTGCGAAACAAACGGGTTTCTTGATCACTCGTCCATTGGAAGTCAATGGATGCGGCTGTGTGTTGAGGGCTGTGTCAGGACGGCCGGGCAACTGGGTCATCGGCGTTGGTACAGTCGGCGTATGGGACGCCGGGGACGTGGATGATGGTCCTGAAAATTCGATGGGGTGACATCGGACGGAATGGATTCAGCCAGAAAATCTGCTTTAAGTCTGACCATGGTAACCGTATCCTTTCTGCCGTTGTGGTCGATGACGAATGTTTTCTCCACGCGGCGTAGGACTCTGTGGGGTCCGGAGTAGACAGGTTGTAGAGGAGCGCGTGCCCTTGTCCTAAGGAAAACGTGCGTACAATCTTGGAGGTGGGGGTGTACGTAAACCATCGTGTTTTGTTCGTGAGCCGCGGGAAGGTGTAACTTACGCATCTGGTGCGTTAACCTGGCGGCGTAATCAGCGTAGTTAAAAGTGCCGATGGACTTTGGGGCTACCATGTCGCCAGGAAGTCGAAGCGCGCAACCCAATGTGAGTTCGGCTGATCTGGTTTGTAGATCGGCCTTCAGAGCCTTGCGGCAACCTAAAAGTACTAACGGTAGTGATTCCCGCCAGTATGGTTTTTTGTGAGCTGTCTTTAGCTGCCGATGAAAATGCTCTACCATTCCGTTTGCTGACGGGTAGTAGGCGGTGGTATGAATTCGACGGTTGCCCAAACGTTGTAGAAGACCACTGAAGGCTCCCTCGAAATGCGAGCCACTGTCTGTGGTAACCACGACTGGACAACCAAATGCTACTACCCTATGTTCTAAGAAAGCTTGGGCGACTGTTTCGCTGGCTGCTTTGTGCAAAGGTGCAGCTAAGGACCATCTGGTGAAACGATCTACACAAGTAAGCAGATATATGCTACCTTTTGTCGGAGGCAACGGCCCTACTAGGTCGACGTGCTTGTGTTGGAAACGTGAGTCGACCTCTTGAAATTTTGATCATGGGCTTTTTGTGTGCTGATGCACTTTCGAACGTTGACATTGGATGCAGGTACGGGCCCGCGCAGTGACATCACGGCTCATGTTGTGCCAAACATAACGGTCACTGACGAGTTCAGTAGAGGCCTTTATATCCGGGTGGATCAACTCGTGTAAGGTTTCGAAAACCTGTCGCCTAACAGCTGACGGTACTACTGGCCTTATGTGGTATTTGGACATGTCACACAGTATGTAACCTTCGGCTTAAGTAATGGGAACCAACTGGAGCCGTAGCGATGAGGTGCTACGGAGCTGTTCTACCTCAGGATCGTCTGCTTGAGCGGATGCGATAGCTTCGAGGTTGATCTGGCCGGGGGTGCTGAGGTCTAGGTTGCGAATGCGAGATAGCGCGTCCGCAACAGGATTATCGACACCTGAGATATGACGTACATCACTCGTGTACTGAGTGATGTAATCCAGATGTCTAGACTCTCTGGAAGAGTATCTGTCCGTGGTGGCGCGCAATGGGTGGATGATCGGTTTATGGTCGGTGTAGACCGTGAATTCGCGTCCCTCTAAGATGCGTCTAAAGTGACGGATGAATAGGTAGATGGTGAGAATTTCGCGGCCAAATGTGCTATACTTGGATTCAGTCGGTTGTAGTTTTTTGGAGAAGAATGCGACGGGTTACCAAGTGTCGGCTAAGTATTGTTGCAACATCGTGCCCACGGCTTCGTCTGATGCGTCGGTGACCAACGCAATCGAGGAAGTTGGTTTCAGGTGTGATAGCGAGGCTATGTTGTCGATAGCCTGCTTCACCATAGCAAATGCTCCTCGTGCGGTTTCTGTGGAAACCAGCTGCTTCGCTTTGCCTTTTGACAGGTCTGTGAGCGGCTGTATTAGCTGAGCGCACTGTGGGATGAAACGACGACAGAAGTTGACCAACCCGTCGGAACGCCGTAGCTGCTTGAATGACTCAAGTTCTGGGTAGTTCAGGATTGCCTGCACCTTGTCCTGCAATGGTACGATCCCTGTGGAAGTAACCTTGTGGTTTAGGAATTCGATGGCGTCGACGCCTATTACACACTTATTCGCGTTGACCATGACCCCGTGTTTAGATAGGCGGTCGCAAAGCGTGCATAGATGTGCTAGATGTTCTATGTTAGACGAGCTGGCAATCAGGATGTTGTCCAGATAAGCGAACGCGAAATCCATACCACTGCATACCATTTCGATGAAACGCTGGAAAGTTTGCACGGCGTTGCTAAGTCCAAACGGCATTCGTAGAAACTCAAAAAACCGAAAGGAGTCGTTACGGCTGTTTTGGGGATATCGGCCTGAGGTACCGGCATTTGGTTATATGCCCACACTAAATCTATTCGACTGAAAATATTCTTACACGCCAAACCAGCTGTGAGGTCCGTGATGTGCGGAAAAGGATATCCGTCGGGTGTAGTCACTCGGTTAAGTGAGCGATAGTCCCCGCACGGTCTCTAGTCGACAGGCAACTTCTTCGGGACCATATGTAGGGGCGATGCCCACGGACTGTTGGAAGGCCGATTAACTCACAAGTTGAGCAAATGTTGTAACTCGGAGCGGGCTACACGGAGCTTGTCTGGAACCAACCTGCAAAGTCCTTTGCGTGACGATGGGATGGGCCACATCAGTAGTGACTGGAGGCAGGTTGTTGTTTAGGCGGACAAGATAAGAGTACTCGCTGAATAAACTACCGAATTCTGGTGGCTGAGCTTCAGTTAAAGAACCAACAACAAAATTTGATGTGACTCGATCTACTAGCTGTCGCTTACCGGGATCGACCAATAGACTGTGACTTTCTAAAAAACCTGAGCCTAGAATAGCCTGGTGCACTTCGGCGACGACGAAAACCCACGGGAAAGGATGACGCAAGTCAAGTTCTAACGTGAGAAACTGACTGACGTATGTTGGGATTGGAGTGCCGCTGGCGGCTTGCAGTGTTAGAGCTGTAGGGGAGACAATGGACCGTTTCGAAACCTGTATTATACTGACTTGTACTCCCGTGTCGACTAAGAAACGCATACCGGTAGTACTGTCTTTCACGTAAATGAGGCGACTAGGAACAGGGGTGCCCGAGGAGGTCGTCGCCATCACCTCTCGGCCTAGCAGTTTCCCTGGCGGTTGCAGTAAGTACAAGGCTTTGCGCATTTGCGTACCTGGGATCCGAAACGGCGGTGATAATAACACCCGCTGGATTGTGCGTTTGCTCTCGGGGCGTTCTGGATAGAACGGCTGTGGCTTTGGCTTCGTGAACGCAGGCTATTGATGATGGTCTCGTGCTGTTCGACTACCTGCATTAAACGGCGGACCTCCTGGCACAACATATGAATGTCACAGTTGCTACCGGGTGCGTTGTGCTGGGCGGGTTTCGACGCAGGGTTGACAACGGGATCTGGGGGGGTGGTAGACAGTTGTGTTGGCGAATGCGTGGGACTTTGGGGCAAAAGCACGTGCCTGCTCGAGGACTTTGTCTGCAGCCTCTGCGCACTTATCCAGGATCTAACCTTGTATAAGAACGGCAACTATGCTCGGAGCATATGGCGGAAGCCGCTGCATCCATAGTTGACACAAGACTGCATCGTCTATGGACGTCGTACTTACAATGAAAGCGTTTTCCGTAGCAACTGCAATGGGGTCATATCTCCCAGCTGGATTTCGGAGAGAACGTGTTGGATACATTTCTCTTCCGACGCTGCCAGACGCTTAATCAGAGCTTCCCGGAGCGTTTCGAACGGGTTGTGATCCGGTGGGTTCATAACGATATCCCAAATTTGTGGGATCTTACTAGCTGGGATTGCTGAGAGAAGTTCACATTTGGACTGCTGACCAGATATGCGAGCCTCCTGGAAACGAGACTCGAGGATAGCGATGAACACCTCCGGATATTCCGGTATGGAATCCGGTATTTTCATGTGTGCTGCATAGCACTCCGGTTCATACTCGTGCTCAGACTCTGTTCGTTGTGAAATAGATATGCTGTGGAAATGAACTAGTCTGGAATTCTAAAAATTTGTTGGCAACGCCTGATATACAAAATCTCGGAATCAATGGGAATAAAAACTCACCGATAAAATAATGACGATCAAAAAAATTTACGTATTTGAAAATGCTCAGTGGGGATATGTAAACGCAATTTAAAAAAATCTAACTAATGTTAGACTGAATATATGACCGACGAAAGGAAGGAAAAACTACCGTAGACGTGATCTGGATGGGTCACTTCTGTGGGATTAATCAAAAATTATAAATGGAACGGGTTCACCAATTATTGGAGGGCACACTTCCTCAGCTTGTACGATTGCGTTCGTCGAGGAAGTCAGCGAGATCGGCTGATCACCATAAAGCAAACTGTCAATCAATATACGTCACTGGACGCCTATCCACTACTCAGAATTGATGATATCGTACCTGAAATATCACGGTACTCTTTTTTCAATGCGCTGGATCCGAGAAGCGCATATCACGAAATCCCTGCTATTGAAGCCTAAGGCAATCTACTTCGATTCCACTGAACATTGTTTGGAGTGATGAACGGTGTTGCCTGTTTTCAGCGCACAATCGACGAAATCATTGGTGAGGAAATCCTAAACGGAAACTTTGCCTTATTAACTATGTGGTGTAAAGAAACCAACCACGAGAATCAAGTTAAGTAGTTGTTTTATTGTAAGAATCGCATCTAAACGGCTAATCGTACGTAATAAAATAACCTGGACCCGGACTTCGTGCACTGGAAGAACGACAAGACCAGACAAGAACAGCTAGAATGTATCCCGTTACATTTGTTTGGTGCTCACTCGTTTACATAAAACAATAGGCATGCACTTATTAGGAGATAACGTGATGATCACTCACAAAGCGACTTCGCTGTATCTACACGAACTGACAGTTATTGTCCGGCCTCATCTGATTGGCTGGATGCTGGAAACCAAGTTATAGCGCACTGGACCGCGTATGGAGACAGAACTTCTGTACGCCCTAGTTCGTGCATAAAAATGTCTGTATCGAGAACGCGTTGAAGTAGTGGATAAACGCTTCGCCAGATTTTCGTGAAGGAAGTCCTCAGAGTAAACTAGAGTCATTGTAGACAGCTTTTGGCAAGCTTTGCTATGTTCCAATGTGATAGAGTGAGGTAAATACCGTCGGGGTGTATTGCTAGCAGATTATAAGAGTTTAAGGAATCTGCCTATTAACCCGAAGCCTTTAAACAACAGGCCAGGAGAGGTGACAAGTGAGGCGCAAAAGCCAGTGAGATAGGACAAAGTGTTTATTAAGCGGGTACGGAATGGAACATAAGGCATGAAACGTAGGAAGACAAGTGTCTTATTTTATAAAAATGAAACCAATATGTTTGGACCAGGTAAGGTTACTGTCGAGTAGCGCTCCAAGGTACTTCACTGAATCAAGATGATCCATCTGCTCCCCACTCATTGTACTGGAAATGCAGTGGTTTTGAAAATTTGACTGCTTGCTAACGCTCAAAAGAGAAAATATAATGTCACCACACTTAATTGGGCTAAGGCCTAAGTTATGAGCGTGAGACCGATCTGAAATTTGAGTGATGCCATTTCAGAGGGTAAGAAAAGTAAAATCGTAAGCATACGGCATACCAAGGTAAGACATTGTCCACATACTTGACGAGAGGAGCGTTTTCATATACAGGAATGGTAAAAGTGTAAGCAAGAAATAAAAATGGTGACAGGATGGCTTCTTGGAAAACACCATGGATACTGGTACCAAGAGAAGAGGTCTTACTGTTATAACGTCTGAACTGCTGTGGGTTGTGAAAGTAATCCGCTAACAAAGAAACAAGTGAAGATTCAATACCAAAAAGGGAGAGAAAGCAGCTTGTTCATGTTGACGCAGTTAAAGGCATCATTGAAGTCTATGAAGCATATTATGACCGCCTTGCCCTTTCTGTCAAGTTCGGACAGGATTTAACATGCCAAGATGGTGAAGGGGATAGAGGGTGGAGCGTGATTGTCGGTAAGCGAGCTTATCAGGATCTGAAACATTTAAATTTGCAATCAGTCGTTGGGGAACTGATCTTGCGAAAACTTTGAGGGAGACAGAGGTACACGCAATGGGACGGAATTTCGAAGAGCCCTTTTCGGGAATAGGAATTATAGTTGCTGTCCTCCAAAGATTTGGAACTTTTCTATCCTTCAGGCATTGGTGGAAAAGATTAGAGAGAATAGGGTTCAGAGTAACCGCACACTCCATGAGCATGACAGGGTGAGTCCGCCCGGTCAGGATGAATTTCCGGGATTAAGGAGGAGTAGTTCCTTGTAAACGACCACCGTGGGGACGTAAAACGGAGTTTTCCGGGACTGACTTTCTTCAAAAAGTATAGGAATGAAAGGTCCTAGTACTTCGTTGAATGACTTGTTGAGCTCGTTTACATCAACATTAACAGATTTGAGTGCAGATGAGCTACCAGTTAGATCCTTCAAGATTTTGTAAGCTGAGATGACTAGAGGGTTACGCGTGTAGACGGAACTGAGGCGGTATAACTCTGTCTTGATAAATTTTGTTAGAGTATTGACGGCCGAGAGATTATGATGTTTGAAGGCGTACCCGTTTTTTGCAACGAAGCTGCTTAAGGTAGGAAGATGGGGGAGGACAGACGATCAGGGCACGAATACAAAGTTTCGACTGGGCAGCTAAGATTAAAGCGAAAATTCGAATAGCCTGAGACCGAAAGATCCACGTTTGCGAACCTAGAGAATTCTATCTGAGCAACCATTTCCCGTAGCTTAAAAATATTCCCAAGACAAATCTGCCTCTTCCAAACTAGGTGATCACGGCCTCGTGCGAAGTGTGTGGTTGGTGTGAACGTAGATCTCTGGTGGGGTTTTGATTATTGCATTTCAGAGGAACAGTAAGAGAGACTCGAAGTGGAAAAAGGACACGGGTTATTAACTAAAAGAAAGTCCAGAAAAGCGTCCAATTTAGTTGGAAATGTAACGGTATTCATCAGAGCGCATGGATAAGAAAAGTCCACATCAAAACGATTAAAATCGTAAGCAAATGTACATAATGAAATATCAGCATATCTTACCAAAATTTGTAAACTTAAGTCAACAAATTCTACGTAGACTGTCGTGAAACATATAGGGGCAATGTACAGATTCATCGGCAAAATTGAGTGAAAACTGTTCAAAACTTGGATTTGCATTCTCATATGGAACAGTTATCGAGAATTGTAGAACAGAAAAAGACGGTTTTGACTTGTTTACACCAACGACTGTTGATATATGTGATAACCCGACCATCTTGCTTTCGATGTAATGTAGGGCGATCCACACGAACTTTACTTATTTTCGTTAACATTGTGAGAAAATACAAACTTACAGTGAACGAAGAAAACGGTATCAATAATATTAAATTACTCAAACTCCTGGGTCACAAAGTTTCACACGATCTGACGAGGCCGAACACTTCAGGAAAGCTCTCCTCCGAAAGATATGAAAACTCAACGGCGAGCTATAGGTTTATTTTATGACTATCCTCAATAGGCACCTCGCTTCTCGGACAGGATTCATCCACCAGTCCATAACTATGTATTTTGTTTACTAGTTGATGCCAAATTGTCATTTGAAGCAATCAAAAGTGAGAGGATGTACTGTTGTCACCAGTGGTCGTTGAAACGGATGTCTCGGATGTAGCTATCTCAACCACACTCTCGTAAAACCATAGACCGGTCGCGTTCTTTTCCTGGATGGTCTCAAAGCAAAAAACATCATTCTTCTGTAGGAAAAGAGGCCAGCGGTATTGGAGAAGCCATTAGGAACTAGAGATATTATTTACGGGGTACACATTTCCGCCATATTGCAGACCACAAATCGATTGCTTTTATGTTCGAATACAGATAGCATGGAAAGATCAAAACTGAGAAGATTCAAAGGTAGTAAGTCGAGTTATCGCGCTATAGTCTCGACATCATCTACCGCTTCGACCATGAGAATGTTGCGGGCAAAACACTATCGCTCAGTTTCTGCTGTGCGTCTATGTCACACGCATCCACTCACTCTACCGCTCGAGTAGCGTTCGCATACTTCATTTCGTCTGAACGAAGAATCTCCCGCACTCAGTCAACGATGTGAAGTCTGTTACCGGTGGTTGTACACTCTATACTGAATGGGAATCACAGTTTTTAAGTTACAAACCGGAAATCTGATCAAAGCCACCTCACCGTTTGAAAGGTTAAACATCGATTTTAAGAGACTGCTACTCCCATTATTCAAAAATCGATATCTATTGGTTATCACAAGCGAGTACTCCAGGTTTCTTTTTGTTTATGTCTACCTGTCGCCCGCCGCAATCATCCGTTGCCTTTCCCAGTTGTTTCGATTTTCGGTATGCCGTTTTACATCCACTAGGACAGGGTGTTTCTTTCATGTCCGGGGAACTGAAGAATTTCCTCCCCCATAAGAGTATTGCAACTAGAATAACAATGGCCCATGAAACTCAGTCAAACGGACAAATCGACAGATCAAGTGGAACCCTCTGGAGAACTACTAGCCTTGCAGCCCGATCAACAAAACTCAAATGTACCCAGTGGGAGGCTGTCTTTCCCGACGTTCTCCACTCTTTCAGGTCAATACCATACACAGCACATGAGCGACAGTTCATTTAATACCGTGAACCAACATACCAGATCTCAATACCTGTTTGATTGAGTAGTTCAGGTTCAGTCGTGATATGTCGTACTGTGAGGTCAATAAAATACGAGTGCTAAGTAGATGAAGTCATCATCAGCAGGCCGAGCCCCACTGACCATTGCCTTTCTCACCATGTTATAGCTAGAAATAGGTTGAATGAATAGACAAGATGAACAGAGAGTTGACGACCTGCACGGGTGGGGAAAGCAAAGAATGCCCTAGTAGCCAACACACGGAGTACACAGTCTAACTGTACAAACGCACGTTGACCCGTCATTCCGATTTGAAAGAAAGTGGCAACACGATCGCCACCGTCCACGGTTCGCTGCCATATCCTTCAGTTTTTCCAGCCAACTGGTTTAGGGATCTTTTGGGCCCCAACCACGAAGACGCGAGACACACGTTTTCTAAGTTCGCTGTACATTTTCTCATTCCCCGTTCCCACGTCATCTGTTGACCTCCACGTGGTTTCTCCCACTCCCTGGGAGGAACGGAAAACAGGGCACGGTGCGGTAGACGTGTGTTTGCCACACACAACACGTGCCTCAACCGAGGAAGTTTACTAAGCTGGATACGTTGTAATAGAACATTCTTTCAACTAGTACCCAATACTCGACTTTCGACCTCAGCATTGATCACCAAGTCATTCCATCCAATCTTAGCGATACTCTGTAAACACTGGTAATCGAAAACCCCAAGGCGACGAATATCTTCGGCACGCACACTCCATGTCTCGCAACTATACAACAGAACTGGGCGCACCGCGGCGCAGTACACACAACCTTTCAAATTCAGCGAAATAATAGGTCGACGCCACAAGTGCTTCGGTCCAGCGTACACTGCTCGAGCCTTGGATATACGCGTGCTCACCTCTACTACTGTGCTCCCATCCGTCGTCAAGCTGCTGCCGAGGTAACTGAAACGGTCGAAAACTGCCAGCACGTCCCGATCGGAACCGTTGATGTCCAGTTTTGCAACATCACCTTGCACTTTGAAGGTGTAAAGTGCACGCCGAATGGAGTTACAGCTGTTGCAAGTCTACCTAGTGCAAGTCGCGCGTTTCTGTACATTCAAACAAGTAGACAAGGTCGTCCGCGTAATCTAGACCACACAGATTTTCAATATTTCTTAGTTCGACGCCCACATCCTGGAGATTTTGCAAGGCATTCTCTATTATCTCGTCCATGACGAAGTTAAACAGGAATGGAGACCTGGGACATCATGTCGAGCACCACTAGTTGTTTCGAAAGGACTGGATAGCTTACCGTAAACCCTTACGCGGCAAGAAGTATGGGAATACAATGATCTTGGAACCACTGAAGTCGATGGAATTTGCTGGAAATCAATCCCCGACTGTAAATTATGACTCTCAGCCTTCACTCGGCACCGTTTGCGATCCATCAGGTGCATAGTAATCCACAGACACATCCTCCTACATACTAGCAACAGTAATGCTTCATTGAATCCAACACTGTGGTAAATACATTCGTTCCATTCACATGTTTGTTAATAGTTCTCTTTATCTATTTCAGCTGTATGATCTGATCCCAGACTGATTCGAGCTTATAAACGGCCATTTCGACTGCTAAGTTCATCTAGCCTTTGCGTCTTTGTGTGTACTTGTTCGCTATAATTTAATCAGTTTGGATTTGGAGCGCATACTCCGATAAGGTCGTTTGGACGTGGGCCCTCATTCATCAGATGCAGCGGACTACTGGATTCATTGGGTATATTATATATATATATATATATATATATATATATATATATATATCAGATTGTAAATTGTGAGGAGTAATTTTATGCGACTGGCTCCTGCGAGAGTATGAGCCGGCCTCATGGATGTCCTGAATGGCACCTGCCCATGAGCCATGTGTGTAGAGGAACGGTTAATGAGAAATCTTGGGAACTGGGTACGACTTGGCATCCCCCGCGTCACTACAGATGGTGAGTATTAGACTAAGTTACAAATACTCTGGAAAGTTCATAAATACAACCAAATATGCTATATTCGCTCGACACGTAATGTCAACGACAAGACAAGAACACGGTCAATCTCGGGATCAGTTTCTTTAGAGACTAAAAAGCACTCTCTGCTGACTATCATTTCAAATCTGTCAGAGCTGAGTACTACCTAAATGGATGATTATTATTATGATAAACTTTGAGTCTGATAAATGTTTTACGTACGTTTCTTTTACATTTTAGTGTATGGAAGATTCTCAGATGAATAACGCCTAGATCATCCCGCATCGTTCTTTCTCGACTTCTCGTATTGTCGTATCTGCTGCAAGTGTATAATCGTACTTGATTTCATTACAAATCATTCATCTGAAAACTGAAGGACGATTATCTTCGACCCGATCGGTTTTCCGAAGATCCGAAATCATCAAATGCTACGGACTCTTGGACTCTCTGGATCTGTACATTTACCAATTGTATCGATTCTTTTTCGGTGCATGATCCAGATAAACTCAAGACGTTATTCAGCTATATCTCGTCGTCGGTGTACAAATTCATTTCAGATTGTCCTGATTATCATTCAGATAATGCAACACTTCAGTTTTTGTGTATCCAATCCAAAATCGAAGTCTTTGCCCGTCATTTATTAGCCAGTTGTAAACAAGATCCTGGAGAAAGCTTTGATCAGGTTTGCAAACTTCGGCTTCTAACCAAGGATTGTAGCTTTAAATCATTGATAGTAGAACAACATCTCGATAATGCAGTGTGGGATGGATTCATTAGCGGAATGCAGTCTAACTCTATTCTTCAACGTCTCCTGGAATACAAAATTCTTGATCTCAGATCCGCTCATGAACAAGCGAAGGCCTTAGAACTGACTCTAAAACAAGCTCAGTCCTATCACTCGGCAATGGTCCCAAAACCATGTGGTGGTTCCACAACTACCGGGTTATCCCGTAAGGAGTGTGACATTTCAGAAGAGGAAGCCACTTTGGTTTCAACTATTGGATGTTTCTTTTGCGGTTCAAGTTGGCACCCCAGGTACTCGTGACGCCATCTGCAAATCTTGTGGAAAAAGGGGGCATTGCCAGAGGGTCTGTCGTTCCACCGTAAAGGCAAAACACTCAGCGTCAATGATAGCCTCTACGCTCTCATCCATTGCCACTGCTGCCGCTCCCAAGTGCTTTTCATAAGCAGTCACGGATGTTTTGTCAATGGCCTGCCACTAGAGCACTGATCGACACGGGAGCTCTGAAAACTATATCTCAGAATCCATCGTCAATTATAATAAATGGTCAGTTGAAAACTCCATTAGTGACGTTGTACTGGCATCCACACGTGTCAGAAGCAACACTGATGGTAATTGTTACGTGTCTCTCAGGCACTAAAATAATTTTAATCCACGGATCTCTCTATCTGTCTTACCTGATTTGTGCGCCGATGCGCTACTCGGTCATGACTTTTTAACACTACATAAGTGTCCAAATATCGTACGAAGGAAAGAAACCTTCGGTCTTTTTGTGTAACCCTGTAGCTTCTAAAATCCAATCTTCTCTTTTCGAACATTGTCGGATAGCATCAGATCAATCGTCACCAAATCCAGAACACATTCTGCGGGGGATGAACATTTTATTCAAGCAGACGTTCAAAGGCTGCTGCAAGATAATATAATCAAACCTTCATGATCCCCACGGCGAGCTCAAATATTAGTCACAACCAATGAAAAACAAAAAACACATGGTCATTGACTATAGTCAATGGCTTTACCAACTTGGACGCTTACTTTATACCTCGAATAGACGATATGATCGAGAAAATATCCAAGTATCAATTATAAAGCACGCTGGATTTGGAGAGCACGTATCAGTTCACAATTCGCGAAAACGAGAAAGTCTATACTGCCTTTGAGGCATGCTGTAACTTGTATCAATTCCGATGCACTCCGTTTGCTGTCACCAATGGGGCTGCCTGTTTCCAGCGTATCATTGGTGCTATTATCCGGGAGGAGGGCCTTGAACGAACTTTTGTTTACGTTGATAACGTACCAGTTTGTGGTGGAGACAACGAAGAGCACGGCAGAAATCTGAAACGATTTCTCACTGTTGTAGAAAAGTACGGACTGACGTAGAACCAAAACGAATGCATGTTTGCAACAAACAAAAATCAGTTACTTGGTTACGAAGTCTCCTTGGGAATAAGCAAGCCTGATCCAGACCACTTCAGACCCACTATGGAAATGGTGCCACCCACTGACCTCAAAGAGCAACAACGAGTGGTTGGAATGTTTGTCTACTACTCTCACTGCATTTCGCACTTTTCCGACAAAAACTAATTCTCTCGTCGTCAATCGAATATTTCCATTAATATTTGTAGAAATCAAAGCATTAGAGAACTTGAAGTCGGATTTAGTGCAGGCTACTGTTGCCACAATGGATCTATACTCTCCACTAACTTTGCAAACTAATGCTTCTGATGTCGCTATCATTAAAACGCTCAATCAACACGGACGACCTGTTGCATTTCTCTCTAGAACTCGATCGTCAAGCGAACGCCATCATTCTGCAATCGAGAAAGAAGCATATGCCGTGATAGAGGTCGTTGGAAAATGAAAGCATTACCCTCTCGGCAATCACTTCAAGCTTGTCACTGATAAAGGTCGATTCCAGAGAGAGGGTAAAGACCAAGAACTACAAAATACAGCGTTGGTGGACCTAGCTATTTCCACTTTCCTACGATATCGTATATCGACCTGGTTCAGAGAACAAAACTGCGGATACACTCTCGTGAAGCTATTGTTCAATAATGTTTGGCACCGACGATCTAAAACGACACCGTGAAAACCCCTGCCATATTGGTGCAAAGAATCTACCTTTTCCTGCCAATCAGATAAAGGATGTAGTACAACAGTTTCGTGCATGTGCCAAATTCACACCCCGTTTTTGTAAACCAGTGCGAAACAGACCGGTAAAAGCCATACAACCCTTCGAGAGACTTAATATTGACTGTAAAGGTCCTCTACCTTCATCCGCATACAGCAAATTTCGCCTTATTCTTATCGGTGAGTACTCCCGCTTCTCTTTTGCTTACCCTTGTGCTGTCATGAACTCATCAACAATCATTTTGTGTCTGACTAACTTGTTTTTGATATTTAGTACGCCTTCTTGCATCCATTCCCGTTGTGATTCTGCATTTATGTCCGAAGAACTCAAACAATTTCTCCACGAAAAGGCTTTGGCGACTAGCAGAACAACAGCGTACAATCTACAGTGTAATGGTCAGGTGGAACGAACGAATGGAGTACCACGGAAAGCTGTCACATTAGCTTTACAGTCCAAAGGTTTAGTAACCATACAACGGGAACAAATTCTTCCGGATGCGTTACACAAAATAAGATCTCTCTTATGTGCCGCTACAAAGGCTACTGCGCACGAACGAATTTTTATGTTCACTCGGAAGTCTTCCATAGGAATCCTGTTACCTAAATAGCTCACGTCTTCTGGATCCGTGTTACTACGCAACAACTGTCGACAAACAAAGTGTGATCCTTTGGTGGAGGAGGTTGATCTCATTGAGTGCAACCCTCAATAAGCAAACATTCATCATCGCGACAGACGAGAGGATACCGTTCCCCTCCGACACCTAAAGCCACCAAATACCACAATGCCACAGCCCCAAACTGATATCGCTGATCCAGAAGCTACATACAGAGACTACGGACACCATTCACAAAAAAACAACTGTTGAGGAAATTGCTACCAAAAAGCAACGTACACTTCCTTATTGTTTACGAAGTAGAGAAATTTACCCCATGAAAAAATATCTTTCCATCCACTCGGTTTTGGACACTAAACATCCCGGATTTTCGTGGCCAGGGAGAATGTTATGTATTCTCTAACTGCATGAATATTATTATGATAAACTTTCAATCTGATAAATGTTTTTACGTACGTTTCTTTTACATTTTAGTGTATGGAAGATTCTCAGATGAATAACGCCTAGATCATCCCGCATCGTTCTTTCTCGACTTCTCGTATTGTCGTATCTGCTGCAAGTGTATAATTGTACTTGATTGCATTACGCAGAGCAGTATCGTGATGAACTTATTTGCGGTACATTTACTCGTGGGCTTCCGTTAAATCATATCCTCCAGAGATTATTGGAAGAGGAAAATTTAGATCTCAAAAATACTTATGATATCGTTTTGAGGTGATTCAAATGTGGAAAGTCTTTGGCCTCGGCGGGATTCGAACCCACGCATGGTCTCCACCCTCTCCTTAAAACCGCGAGTGCTCTACCAGCTGAGCTGCGATGCCACGCCTTAGGTCCTTCGACTTTCTGCATATGGATCACAGTATACCCGCCCAAATTATTGTAGGACAATTGGAATTATACCAGAAGCAATCATGGCATATGCTGTTGACCCCTGGTCTTCGTAATCCCTACCTGACAAAAGCAAACCTTTTGACCAGCACGTTAACCCTGTCTCAACCGACAATCCTGTTCTCACAACAGCAAGTTCATGTTGTTCTTGTGGTCTCATTCGACACTCTAGAACAAATGTTCCAGCAGAGAGCCCTGCGCAAATCTTGTGGATAGAAAGAATACTCCAAACGAGTATGCCGATCTTCGCCTAAAGTGAGAATAGTACCTCGGAAACATGTTGCCTCGATTGCCAATTCGTTCTTATCTGCTGTCAGCATTGCTCGGCTCATTTACCGTGCATACACTCACGCTCGCCGGTCAGCAAGCATGCCTAGCGCTGACAATAGATTCTCTGGAGATTGATGTCTTCTGCGTAAGTGAAACGCGTATCCAGAATTCGAGCAGTGTGATTTAACTAACTGCTCCTGGTATCTCATAGAAGTGTTACCTGCGCACCTCAGGAGACGGAGCAGCTATAACTGCGTGTCATCGTGGTGTAGGGATAGTACTAACTGACAAAAGTGAGGCCCCCCTCTTAGACTACCTCCCGGTTAGTAGTCGTTTATGTGCTGTAAGACTCCAAGGGTCAGTTGGCGTTCAAAAGGATATTTGTGTTAAGCTCAGTTCGTGTGTGATCTCGGTATACGCCCCAACAGACTGCAGCTCTGACACACAGAAGGATGAGCTCTGCGATGAACTCAGTACTCTTGTTCGCAGGAGGAAAGTTTCTGACATTCTAGTGCCAGCAGGTGATTTTATTGCACGATTTGGCAAATTTTGGTGCCTCAGAAACTTGGTTAGGTGGTTATTGTGCCTTACCTACTCAGTGCACAGATAACGGGGATAGGCTTCTCCAGTTTTGTGCAGACAATCGGTTATTCCTGTTTGGCACGAATTTCCAACACAACTCGCGTCGCACAGCGACATGGCGCTCTAACTCTACAGGTACTCTAAACCAGATTGATGGTATCGCAGTAAACTACCGGTGGTGCAGTTCTGTTCGAAACTGTGGTTCTTAATGGTGCACGTAAGTAGAGTCGGACCACACATTAGTTTTAATGCGATTATCGCTCCAGCTTCGTGGTCATCGACGCAAACCGCAAACCCAGTTAGCTGTACAACTTTTGTGTGATCTAGAAGTTCGCACCAGCTATGAACAGAAATTAGCACGTGAGCTAGGAACTACAACAAACAGTAATGTATATGAGCATTGGGCCCATATCCAGCAGGCGATGCACGTAGCGGCAGCTTTCGCCTGTCGTCCTAGATCCGATATCCACCAAAGACACTGGGTTTCTCATGAGTCGCTGATTCTAATGGAGTTCTGGGACTGTAAGGAGATGAAATACGGAAAAATCTACAGGGGTAAATTACAAAAAGCCTTAAGAAGGATCACAAAAATTGGTGGGTCAAGGTAGTCGAAGAAATAGAAGTAGCAGCTGCTCCAGGTAACAGCTGAAGACTGTTCAAACTTATTCGCGAAACTGGTGGACGGCAAACCCCGGTCAGCGAAACGATATACGATAGATATGAAGAGCCCATTCATGGAAAAGAGCAAAGACTGGACCATTGGGCCGAATGCTTCAAGGAGCAGTTTAACTGGCCGCGCCTCAATATATTTACTCCTGTGTCAACAACTGCGATTCCCTAGGGAGTATCACTTGAGCCCCCGTCGGAAGTGGAAATGGAGTCACGTATTCGAATACTTATTCGAGGGAAAGCGGCAGATTCCGACGAGCTTCCTCCAGTTCTTTTCAAAATGAGTGGTGGAGCGTTGATAAAATTACTTACCACCTTGATCCATGACACTTTTTACGAGAAGCGCATTCCTTCGTTATTGATCGAGTCATTGATTGTACCCATCTTCAAGATGAAAATACGCAATGACTGTAGTAGCCATCGTAGGATCAGTTTAGTTCTAAAAGCCACAAAGTATTAGCCTCGATTTACCCGCAGCATCTCACACCTGCTCGCGAGAGGAATGCACGGGAACAACAGGCCGCATTCCACCCAGGTCGAGGGTGCATCGACCAGGCTTTTACTGTTCGCCAACTACTTGAGACGCGTCACACACACACACACACACACACACACACACACACACACCATCAGACAATAGTAATGGTTTTCCTCGACTTGAAAGGTGCCTTCGATTCAGTTGATCGAACAGCGCTTTTCGGTGCTCTTCCTCGAAAAGGTGTGCCGCAGAAGATCGTGAATATACTAAGATCATTGTATTCCCATACTTCTTGCCGCGTAAGGGTTTACGGTAAGCTATCCAGTCCTTTCGAAACAACTAGTGGTGCTCGACATGATGTCCCAGGTCTCCATTCCTGTTTAACTTCGTCATGGACGAGATAATAGAGAATGCCTTGCAAAATCTCCAGGATGTGGGCGTCGAACTAAGAAATATTGAAAATCTGTGTGGTCTAGATTACGCGGACGACCTTGTCTACTTGTTTGAATGTACAGAAACGCGCGACTTGCACTAGGTAGACTTGCAACAGCTGTAACTCCATTCGGCGTGCACTTTACACCTTCAAAGTGCAAGGTGATGTTGCAAAACTGGACATCAACGGTTCCGATCGGGACGTGCTGGCAGTTTTCGACCGTTTCAGTTACCTCGGCAGCAGCTTGACGACGGATGGGAGCACAGTAGTAGAGGTGAGCACGCGTATATCCAAGGCTCGAGCAGTGTACGCTGGACCGAAGCACTTGTGGCGTCGACCTATTATTTCGCTGAATTTGAAAGGTTGTGTGTACTGCGCCGCGGTGCGCCCAGTTCTGTTGTATAGTTGCGAGACATGGAGTGTGCGTGCCGAAGATATTCGTCGCCTTGGGGTTTTCGATTACCAGTGTTTACAGAGTATCGCTAAGATTGGATGGAATGACTTGGTGATCAATGCTGAGGTCGAAAGTCGAGTATTGGGTACTAGTTGAAAGAATGTTCTATTACAACGTATCCAGCTTAGTAAACTTCCTCGGTTGAGGCACGTGTTGTGTGTGGCAAACACACGTCTACCGCACCGTGCCCTGTTTTCCGTTCCTCCCAGGGAGTGGGAGAAACCACGTGGAGGTCAACAGATGACGTGGGAACGGGGAATGAGAAAATGTACAGCGAACTTAGAAAACGTGTGTCTCGCGTCTTCGTGGTTGGGGCCCAAAAGATCCCTAAACCAGTTGGCTGGAAAAACTGAAGGATATGGCAGCGAACCGTGGACGGTGGCGATCGTGTTGCCACTTTCTTTCAAATCGGAATGACGGGTCAACGTGCGTTTGTACAGTTAGACTGTGTACTCCGTGTGTTGGCTACTAGGGCATTCTTTGCTTTCCCCACCCGTGCAGGTCGTCAACTCTCTGTTCATCTTGTCTATTCATTCAACCTATTTCTAGCTATAACATGGTGAGAAAGGCAATGGTCAGTGGGGCTCGGCCTGCTGATGATGACTTCATCTACTTAGCACTCGTATTTTATTGACCTCACAGTACGACATATCACGACTGAACCTGAACTACTCAATCAAACAGGTATTGAGATCTGGTATGTTGGTTCACGGTAGTAAATGAACTGTCGCTCATGTGCTGTGTATAGTATTGACCTGAAAGAGTGGAGAACGTCGGGAAAGACAGCCTCCCACTGGGTACATTTGTGTTCTCCAGAGGGTTCCACTTGATCTGTCGATTTGTCCGTTTGACTGAGTTTCATGGGCCATTGTTATTCTAGTTGCAATACTCTTATGGGGGAGGAAATTCTTCAGTTCCCCGGACATGAAAGAAACACCCTGTCCTAGTGGATGTAAAACGGCATACCGAAAATCGAAACAACTGGGAAAGGCAACGGATGATTGCGGCGGGCGACAGGTAGACATAAACAAAAAGAAACCTGGAGTACTCGCTTGTGATAACCAATAGATATCGATTTTTGAATAATGGGAGTAGCAGTCTCTTAAAATCGATGTTTAACCTTTCAAACGGTGAGGTGGCTTTGATCAGATTTCCGGTTTGTAACTTAAAAACTGTGATTCCCATTCAGTATAGAGTGTACAACCACCGGTAACAGACTTCACATCGTTGACTGAGTGCGGGAGATTCTTCGTTCAGACGAAATGAAGTATGCGAACGCTACTCGAGTGGTAGAGTGAGTGGATGCGTGTGACATAGACGCACAGCAGAAACTGAGCGATAGTGTTTTGCCCGCAACATTCTCATGGTCGAAGCGGTAGATGATGTCGAGACTATAGCGCGATAACTCGACTTACTACCTTTGAATCTTCTCAGTTTTGATCTTTCCATGCTATCTGTATTCGAACATAAAAGCAATCGATTTGTGGTCTGCAATATGGCAGAAATGTGTACCCCGCAAATAATATCTCTAGTTCCTAATGGCTTCTCCAATACCGCTGGCCTCTTTTCCTACAGAAGAATGATGTTTTTTGCTTTGAGACCATCCAGGAAAAGAACGCGACCGGTCTATGGTTTTACGAGAGTGTGGTTGAGATAGCTACATCCGAGACATCCGTTTCAACGACCACTGGTGACAACAGTACATCCTCTCACTTTTGATTGCTTCAAATGACAATTTGGCATCAACTAGTAAACAAAATACATAGTTATGGACTGGTGGATGAATCCTGTCCGAGAAGCGAGGTGCCTATTGAGGATAGTCATAAAATAAACCTATAGCTCGCCGTTGAGTTTTCATATCTTTCGGAGGAGAGCTTTCCTGAAGTGTTCGGCCTCGTCAGATCGTGTGAAACTTTGTGACCCAGGAGTTTGAGTAATTTAATATTATTGATACCGTTTTCTTCGTTCACTGTAAGTTTGTATTTTCTCACAATGTTAACGAAAATAAGTAAAGTTCGTGTGGATCGCCCTACATTACATCGAAAGCAAGATGGTCGGGTTATCACATATATCAACAGTCGTTGGTGTAAACAAGTCAAAACCGTCTTTTTCTGTTCTACAATTCTCGATAACTGTTCCATATGAGAATGCAAATCCAAGTTTTGAACAGTTTTCACTCAATTTTGCCGATGAATCTGTACATTGCCCCTATATGTTTCACGACAGTCTACGTAGAATTTGTTGACTTAAGTTTACAAATTTTGGTAAGATATGCTGATATTTCATTATGTACATTTGCTTACGATTTTAATCGTTTTGATGTGGACTTTTCTTATCCATGCGCTCTGATGAATACCGTTACATTTCCAACTAAATTGGACGCTTTTCTGGACTTTCTTTTAGTTAATAACCCGTGTCCTTTTTCCACTTCGAGTCTCTCTTACTGTTCCTCTGAAATGCAATAATCAAAACCCCACCAGAGATCTACGTTCACACCAACCACACACTTCGCACGAGGCCGTGATCACCTAGTTTGGAAGAGGCAGATTTGTCTTGGGAATATTTTTAAGCTACGGGAAATGGTTGCTCAGATAGAATTCTCTAGGTTCGCAAACGTGGATCTTTCGGTCTCAGGCTATTCGAATTTTCGCTTTAATCTTAGCTGCCCAGTCGAAACTTTGTATTCGTGCCCTGATCGTCTGTCCTCCCCCATCTTCCTACCTTAAGCAGCTTCGTTGCAAAAAACGGGTACGCCTTCAAACATCATAATCTCTCGGCCGTCAATACTCTAACAAAATTTATCAAGACAGAGTTATACCGCCTCAGTTCCGTCTACACGCGTAACCCTCTAGTCATCTCAGCTTACAAAATCTTGAAGGATCTAACTGGTAGCTCATCTGCACTCAAATCTGTTAATGTTGATGTAAACGAGCTCAACAAGTCATTCAACGAAGTACTAGGACCTTTCATTCCTATACTTTTTGAAGAAAGTCAGTCCCGGAAAACTCCGTTTTACGTCCCCACGGTGGTCGTTTACAAGGAACTACTCCTCCTTAATCCCGGAAATTCATCCTGACCGGGCGGACTCACCCTGTCATGCTCATGGAGTGTGCGGTTACTCTGAACCCTATTCTCTCTAATCTTTTCCACCAATGCCTGAAGGATAGAAAAGTTCCAAATCTTTGGAGGACAGCAACTATAATTCCTATTCCCGAAAAGGGCTCTTCGAAATTCCGTCCCATTGCGTGTACCTCTGTCTCCCTCAAAGTTTTCGCAAGATCAGTTCCCCAACGACTGATTGCAAATTTAAATGTTTCAGATCCTGATAAGCTCGCTTACCGACAATCACGCTCCACCCTCTATCCCCTTCACCATCTTGGCATGTTAAATCCTGTCCGAACTTGACAGAAAGGGCAAGGCGGTCATAATATGCTTCATAGACTTCAATGATGCCTTTAACTGCGTCAACATGAACAAGCTGCTTTCTCTCCCTTTTTGGTATTGAATCTTCACTTGTTTCTTTGTTAGCGGATTACTTTCACAACCCACAGCAGTTCAGACGTTATAACAGTAAGACCTCTTCTCTTGGTACCAGTATCCATGGTGTTTTCCAAGAAGCCATCCTGTCACCATTTTTATTTCTTGCTTACACTTTTACCATTCCTGTATATGAAAACGCTCCTCTCGTCAAGTATGTGGACAATGTCTTACCTTGGTATGCCGTATGCTTACGATTTTACTTTTCTTACCCTCTGAAATGGCATCACTCAAATTTCAGATCGGTCTCACGCTCATAACTTAGGCCTTAGCCCAATTAAGTGTGGTGACATTATATTTTCTCTTTTGAGCGTTAGCAAGCAGTCAAATTTTCAAAACCACTGCATTTCCAGTACAATGAGTGGGGAGCAGATGGATCATCTTGATTCAGTGAAGTACCTTGGAGCGCTACTCGACAGTAACCTTACCTGGTCCAAACATATTGGTTTCATTTTTATAAAATAAGACACTTGTCTTCCTACGTTTCATGCCTTATGTTCCATTCCGTACCCGCTTAATAAACACTTTGTCCTATCTCACTGGCTTTTGCGCCTCACTTGTCACCTCTCCTGGCCTGTTGTTTAAAGGCTTCGGGTTAATAGGCAGATTCCTTAAACTCTTATAATCTGCTAGCAATACACCCCGACGGTATTTACCTCACTCTATCACATTGGAACATAGCAAAGCTTGCCAAAAGCTGTCTACAATGACTCTAGTTTACTCTGAGGACTTCCTTCACGAAAATCTGGCGAAGCGTTTATCCACTACTTCAACGCGTTCTCGATACAGACATTTTTATGCACGAACTAGGGCGTACAGAAGTTCTGTCTCCATACGCGGTCCAGTGCGCTATAACTTGGTTTCCAGCATCCAGCCAATCAGATGAGGCCGGACAATAACTGTCAGTTCGTGTAGATACAGCGAAGTCGCTTTGTGAGTGATCATCACGTTATCTCCTAATAAGTGCATGCCTATTGTTTTATGTAAACGAGTGAGCACCAAACAAATGTAACGGGATACATTCTAGCTGTTCTTGTCTGGTCTTGTCGTTCTTCCAGTGCACGAAGTCCGGGTCCAGGTTATTTTATTACGTACGATTAGCCGTTTAGATGCGATTCTTACAATAAAACAACTACTTAACTTGATTCTCGTGGTTGGTTTCTTTACACCACATAGTTAATAAGGCAAAGTTTCCGTTTAGGATTTCCTCACCAATGATTTCGTCGATTGTGCGCTGAAAACAGGCAACACCGTTCATCACTCCAAACAATGTTCAGTGGAATCGAAGTAGATTGCCTTAGGCTTCAATAGCAGGGATTTCGTGATATGCGCTTCTCGGATCCAGCGCATTGAAAAAAGAGTACCGTGATATTTCAGGTACGATATCATCAATTCTGAGTAGTGGATAGGCGTCCAGTGACGTATATTGATTGACAGTTTGCTTTATGGTGATCAGCCGATCTCGCTGACTTCCTCGACGAACGCAATCGTACAAGCTGAGGAAGTGTGCCCTCCAATAATTGGTGAACCCGTTCCATTTATAATTTTTGATTAATCCCACAGAAGTGACCCATCCAGATCACGTCTACGGTAGTTTTTCCTTCCTTTCGTCGGTCATATATTCAGTCTAACATTAGTTAGATTTTTTTAAATTGCGTTTACATATCCCCACTGAGCATTTTCAAATACGTAAATTTTTTTGATCGTCATTATTTTATCGGTGAGTTTTTATTCCCATTGATTCCGAGATTTTGTATATCAGGCGTTGCCAACAAATTTTTAGAATTCCAGACTAGTTCATTTCCACAGCATATCTATTTCACAACGAACAGAGTCTGAGCACGAATCTGTGACGTCGCCGTGACATTCGGCTCCCTATTAAGGGACGGGCGTACGGTTGTGAGTTATGGCTACTTCTCATTGAGGATGCTTGTCGTCTTTCCGAGGTCGACAACCGATGTCTCCGAAGCATTGCTCGCGTCTGGTAGGAACATCGAGTGAGTAATAATGAGGTGCACTGTCGTGTGTTAGGCACGGATAGCCGCCGTTTTAACAAAGTGATCGCTTTACACCACCTCCGGTGGCTTGGTCGTCTTGCGAATACCTATGCATCGTCTACCTTTCCGTGCTCTATTCACACGTGCTAGACAAGGACGGGAGAAGCAATGCAGCAGTCGGGTTGTGACTTGATGTAGAGGTATGAAAAATCTAACATCAACATTAGCTTCGGTTGGTGCTTCCCACCTCCTTGGTTGGGGCCCAAGGGATGGGGATTGTCGTCGGTTAGAGAAGTCGAGGGAAATGGCTAAGGATGGAAGTCAGTGGCGCAAATGCTGTGTGGTCTGTCTTTCGAGCTCTCGTGCTTCATAATCACAGAAGTCCCATCCCGACAAACAGAATGACAACAAAAACACCAAAACATGTACGGTGAAAAAAGAAAAATCACAGCATTTTCCACTAACTGTCTATTTTACTGCGTTTTACTCCTCTCTCCTGTTGTTGTAAGTGTTGTTGTTCAGTTTGCATTATGCTTGAGTTCAAGCCGGCAATATATATATATATATATATATATATATATATATATATATATATATATATATTCTATCCACCAGTTTCCTGCGTGAGATTCCTACACCCTCCTGTTGAGCAGCGGTTGTCACTGAACTTCCCAAGCTTGAACCTTATTCAGATCCTCTTGGAGGGACGCGATTCCGGCTCCCCTTACCTGCTTCAGGTCGTCAACAATCACGTAGCATGGGTTTTGTATATTGTTCAACAGATGGTTCACACAGATCAAAAACCGAAGGGGACACAGGACCGAGACCTGTAGGACCCCACTGGTAGCCCTAGTCCTAGTGGACCTGCGCCCATCCGCCCTTAGGTAATAAGTTCGGCCTGTGGGATTTTGCTGTATAACTGTTTGGTTGTTTTATCATGTTAACGCTCCTCTTTTACCTTCCAGACTGCATACTTCAGTTGTTTGTTGAATAAAGCCTAGTCTTGGGTCTCTAACTTTTTTAATTCGGAACGTTGTGACGTCATTCTAGTTCACCACAATTTATACAACAAACCAATGAATCGAATTCTGCCTCCCGGACGCTTTGATGGTAATCCAAATTCTTCAACTGCTTCTACACAAGGGATTCATTGGGCGGATACGTTAACTTATTTTGTGGACAGTATGGAATCATTCAATCTCAATAAAATAAGAACCCTCGACAACTGTGTCTCCCAGTGTGTATGATTATATCATGGGTCGCGCAGCTTAAGAAGCTGCCATAGAAACTCTCACAAACCTGTATATCAAACCAAAGAATGACGTTATTGCTCGCCATATATTGGCTGCATGTCGACAACAAACAGGTGAAAATCAAGATCAAATCTTGTGAAAAGCCGAAATCGCCAGCTAAAGACTGCAACTTCAAACCGAGAACTGCAGAGGAAAATCAAGATGCCATCAGAGATGCCTTCATTACTGGACCCCAATCTCAGTTAATACGACAACGGCTCTTAGAGAACATTTCACTTGATCTTCAAACGGTGTTCGAACAAGCACGATCTCCTTTGATGGTTCATAGCAGCCACAATCGTACAAAGCAGGAGGTGTTTATACGGTCTCCAAAACTTATCCACCGGAGTTGAAACAAACAGCTCACAGATCAACTACTCCAACTGAAAATACTGGTACCTTCGCATCCACTAATGTTAGGACTAGCAAGTATTTCTTCTGTGGATTCGGAGGACGAGATCGCTGTGTCCTGCCCACGAGGCGATTTTCAAGGGATGCGGTAAGAAAGGTCATTATCAGAAAATGTGTCATTCCCCTAAGAACACAGCGTCTTCGGTCCGGAACTGCCTGTCGTCAGTAACTC
Source organism: Fasciola hepatica (assembly GCA_948099385.1). Classification (NCBI taxonomy): domain Eukaryota; kingdom Metazoa; phylum Platyhelminthes; class Trematoda; order Plagiorchiida; family Fasciolidae; genus Fasciola; species Fasciola hepatica. The sequence goes on from CANUEZ040000133.1 coordinate 2,272,091, forward strand.
ACGCTGCGGCACCCAACAGCCTCTCTCCTGCTGTAGCCGATATTCTTATCAACAACATTCCGCCGAAGGCCCCAGTCGATACAGGAAGTTCTGAAAGTTATATCACTGGGGCTGTTATCAAACGATTCAATTGGTAGGTGATACAATCTCGTAACAAAATTCTTATGGCTGGTACACATCTAACGAGTTTCACAAATGGCCATTATTTCGTCACATTACAAATATGAAAGTGCCCGTACACACACATACACACACACACACACACACACACACACACACACACACACACACACACACACCAAACTATCCTTATTTACGAATTTTTGCTTCGACGTTCTTCTAGGGCACGATTTTCAAAAAATGCATCGATTAGTTGAGATCCCGTTCTCCGGAACAAAATCTCCATTCACACTACGTGGTGCTGTGAATTGATTTTCTATTGTTTTTGCTGTGGTTCGGTTTTCGCATATTCTGATTGTTACTGCACTTTATTTTTCGGCTATGCGTACAATTGACAAGTTGATTAAAGCTCTGCTTCCCGGCAAACCTCTTATTCTGTGATTGGTGTTGAACGAACGCTGTTGATTCATTACGATCTAATCAACTTGTCGAATGGAGCGACTGTTTCGACCAGAACGATTAGATGCTGATCCTTATTCCTCTGATGCCACCGATCTCTGGATTCATTGGAAAAAACTCAGGATAATTAGTTGGTTAACACAAAGGACCTAAATGTGGGTAAACTCGCCACCGTATTCAATCTGATTTCGCCGTCTGTCTACAAGCTTATCGCCTATTGTACAAGCTTTGATTCTGCTATCCAAAAGTTGACTAATCTGTACATCCAACCTAAGAATGAGATTTTCGCCCGACACGTTCTCTCGACTGCTCGTCAAGAAGGCGGTCAGAACCTTGACCAGTTCCCTCAACGTTTGAAATCTCTCACCGTGGATTGTAACTTCAATACAGTTACTGCTGAAGTAAAGCGTGATGAATTTATTCGTGATTCCTTCATTCGTGGTTTGCTATCCACTGAAATTCGACAAAGACCATTGGAAAATGAACAAATAGACCTCAAAACAACGTTCGATCTCGCCAGACAACGGGAACTAGCTCACACAGTCTTTATCGTACAATCGTGATGTTTCTATGTATTTCACATTACAAACAACACGACCTTCTGAGTCTTTTGCACCCCAAAAGCCGACTTTGGAGGATGTGATCTCAGCTGTGAGCAATTCCTCCTGCTATTTCTGCAGCTACGCTCGTCATCCACGGACTCGTTGCCTCACAACAGAAGATGTACATAATACTTGTGAAAAGAGAGGACACTTTCAGCGTGCCTGTCGCGCGTATCAGTCAAAGCGAAATAACGATCGCGTCGCCTCTGCCGCAAACTCACTGCTGTCTGGCACTGCTGCTGCAGCAGCACCCGGTTGTCCATCCGATGCTATTATCAATATACTCGTAAACTGTGTTTCTGTGCGTGCATTCATCAACACGGGAAGCTCCGAGAGCTACATTTCTCAAACAATCGTAGAAAAACATAACTGGCCCATAGTAAATTCACACAACCGTGTCACAATGGCTTCTACATGCTTATCTAATACTACAAACGGACTCTGGATTGTTTCTCTCAAATATAAAAATGCCCTTTATGACCATGTTAAGCTGTCTGTTCTACCCGACCTCTGTACCGATGTGCTTTTGGGCCATGACTTCTTGAAACAACACCAGTGCATTGAAATCCCCTTCTCAGGTACACTGCCCACTTTCTCTGTCTGTGGCTTACTCGCTGCTCGTGTTGAACCCCACTCCCTCCTCCAGAAACTTTCTTCAGACTGTGGGCCAATCGCCACCAAGTCCCGCCGCCACACACCTCAAGACGAATCATTCATCCTATCAGAAATATGGACGCTTCTTAAATCCGACGCAATAGAACCGCCCAAGTCTCCATGGAGGACGCAAGTTCTCGTGACCTCCAATGGACAACACAAGCGAAGAATGGTCGTCGATTATAGTCAGACTATCAACCGATTCACTTATATTGATGCTTACCCATTTCCTCATATCGATGACATGACTGGAAAGATTGCCAGTTACTCCGTATTCAGCACCCTTGATCTGAAAGTGCCCACCATTAAATACCAATAAAAGTTGAAGAACGCAAGTACACAGCTTTCGAGGCTTGCAATCGACTCTATCAGTTCTGTCGGATTCCTTTCGGTGTACCTAACGGTGCTGTCTGCTTCCATCGGGCGACAGACACAATAATTTTCACTGGAAAGTTTGTGGGTACTTTTGCCTACCTCGACAACTTAACTATTTGTAGTCAAAATGTGAACGACCACGACCGTAATCTAGACAGGTTCTTGGAAGTCGCCACCAAATACGGCATAAGGTTCAATAAAACCAAGAGCATTTTCCGAACCACGAAGATAAATATGTTGGGTCACGAGGTGTCCAGCGGCATCGTTAAACCAGATCCAGAAAGAATGCAGCCCCTGCTAACGTTTCCACTTCCAAATACTCTCAAAACCCAGGGGCGTATTCTTGGCATGTTTGCATATTACTCGCGTTGGATCTCACATTTCTCGGACAAAATTCATCCTTTGATAACGAATTGCATTTTCCCGCTTACCTCAGACGTCCCAAACGCTTTTACAAATCCTAAGCAAGAACCTGCGAATGCTGCGGTTGTCACCATGGACCCGGCAATACCACTGGTTGTCGAAACCGATGCATTTGATATTGCGATTGCAGCTACTCTCAACCAAAACGGCAGACCAGCGGCATTTTTCTCTCGAACTTTATCTCCATCTGATGAGCGCCACACCGTCGTTGAGAAGAAGGCATATGCGACTGGTGAAGCATTGAAAATGGCGCCATTTCTTGATCGGACATCACTTCAAACTGGTCACAGATTAACGGTCGGTGACCTTTATGTTTGACAATCGCTCGAGAGGCAAGACTAACAATGAGAAAATTCGGCGGTGGCACGTAGAACTCTGTCTTTCAATACGACGTTGTTTATCGTCCGGGACGTGATAACCCTGTATCAGACACACACACACTCTCCCTCTCTCTCTCGGGGTCTCTGTGCCACAGCTTTCAACCGTACTGACTTGTACAAGCTTCATTCATCTTTATGCCACCCGGAAGTGACTCGTATGATCCATTTTGTGCGCGCCCGAAATCTCCCATTCTCGGTCCAGGAAGTAAAAGATATAATATTCTCTAGCCGAATTTGCGCAGCCGCGAAGGCAAGGTTTTTTAGTCCACCGTATGTACTTCCGCTCAAAGCCACTCAACCCTTTGAAAGGCTCAATATAGACTTGAAAAATCCATTACCACCATCCATACATAACAAATTCCTTCTTACAATCATTGACGAGTTTTCTCGTTTCCCTTTCGCTTATCCTTGTCAAGACATTTTTAGACCTACTGTTATTCGGTGTCTCGGCGATTTGTTCGCTACCTCTGGCATGCTCGCGTGCCTCCATTCTGACCGCGGATCTTCATTCATGTCTGCCGAACTCCGTGATTTTCTTCGCGAAAAACGCATTGCCATCAGCCACACTACCGCTTACAATCCACAATCTAACAAGCAGGTTGAACGTCTAAACGGCACGCTCTGGCAGGCAATTACTCTCGTTCTGAAGTCGCGAGCATTCGAGACTCGAGACTGGGAAACTGTTCTTTTAGATGCGTCACACTCTACACGTTCTATCCTTTGCACAGCAGCCAATGCAACAACGCACGAACGCCTATTCATTTACAACCGACGAGCTTCTACCGGGACATCCCTCCCTAGTTGGCTTCTGAATACTAACCGGGTGTAACTGAAGAAGCATAACCGATATTCCACATACGATCCTTTATCAGAGGCAGAACTTCTCGAATGCAATCCGAATTACGCCAGAATACGTCTTCCAAATGGTTGCGAAGATTCAGTCTCATTACGCCAGTTGGCTCCCACTGCTCACGATGACGATACGACAATCCTTGAACCGGACACCGGGCCAGAAACTCCATCGATGCCACCACCTAACCAGAGTACTTTCAAAAACGATGCTCCCGCAGAACCTCACTTAGAAGAATAGAGATCCGGAGAAAGCCTCCTCCAGCAGCAACAGAGTTCGCCCCTATTGCCTGCGAAATCGGGAAGCGTAAGTTTTCTACTTATAGGCATACATAAACAGATGCGAACTGGTTTTACTCTTCATCTCTGATTGCCTGTAAGGACAATTCCATACACTCAGGAAGAATGCTGTGAACTGGCTTCCTACTGTTTGTGTTGTTGTTCGTTTTTCGCATATTCTATTTGTTACTGCACTTTATTCTTCAGCTATACGTACCATGATTAAAGCCTTGCTTCCAGGCGAACCTCTTATTCCGTGATTAGTGTTGAAGGCACGCTGTTGATTCATTACACGTGGTTTACTAGTCATTGATGTGGATTCCCCATTTCTATTCAGTGGCAATGCTTCCAACTCTAAACCAATCATAACCAAATCACGCCGTTACTCGGTCGCCGTAGAAAAACTCATTTGAGCTGAAATCAATAAGTTTTCGGACGACGGCGTCGTTGGACCATCTGTATCCCCTTGGCGAGCGCAAGTTTTAGTAACCACAAACGAAAACCACAAACGGAGAATGATAATTGATTATAGTCACGCGACCAACCGACATACCCATCTAGACGCTTATCCCTTGCCACGAATAGATGGGATCATTGACAATATTTCCCGCTACGCGATATATAGCACATTGGATCTACAAAGTGCATATCACCAAATACCAATAAAAGAAAGCGAGAAGTTCACCGCATTTAAAACTTCTGGTAACCCTCTCATCAATTCTGCCGCATACCCTTTGGTGTCACAAACAGTGTGGCCTGTTTCCAGCGGGTTATTGACGAGATAGTTCATGACGAGGACATAAAAGGGGCAAAAGCATACCTTCACAACATAACCATATGCGGAGTCACGGAGGATGAGCATGACTTTAACCTTAACAGATTGTATGAGACTGCTCGCAGGTATAACCCAACTTCCCATGAGCAAAATCACTATTCGTTCTCGAGTGATATAATTACTGGGGTTTGAAGTTTCAAAAAAAAACCGTTCGACCTGATATTTGCCTGACTTCAGCCATTACGTAACCTACCAGTACCCACCGACCATAAGTCTCACCAACGTATCGTGGGATCGCTTGCTTACTACTCTACGTGGATCTCACCACTCCGGCAAAATCCACCCGCTAGCCGACAATCGCTGTTTTCCTCCACCTCCAGCTGTCTTTGACTCGTTAGGGGAAATCAAGAAATCGAGAGGTCTGTTATTGTAACTGCTGATGAATCCACTTTTCCTGTTGTGGAGACAGGTGCTCCTGACACTGTAATCACGCTTCCTCTGACACAGAAAGGACGACCAGTTGCCTTCTCTTCTCGTACTTTATCGCCTAGTGAGCGACACTACTCAGCGATTCAGAAAGAATCCTACGCCACTGTAGAGTCAGTGAGTAAATGGCTTCACTATCTAAATGGGTCTAGACTTACTATTATCACAGACCAGAGGTCAATGTCCTTCACTTCCAACCATAATCACACAAGCAAAATAAAAAAACGACAAAATCTGGCGATGATGTGTCGAACTTTCCTGTCACACTTTTGACGTCATATACAGACAAGGGATGGACAACAAATCCAACGCTCTATCACGCGTTTGTTCTACATCACATGCACACCCATCAAATCATCGGAAGCTACAAGATTCCTCGTGCCACTCTGGTGTTACCAGAATGTTACACTTCATTTGATCAAGAAATCTACCATTCTCGGTAGATGGGGTGAAATCTATGACATCTCGTAATTATTGCTCCGAATTGAAGCTCAGACTTATCAGACCATCCGGTATTCTTATTAAGGCTACTCGCCTGTTCGAAATACAACGTTCACTCAAAGGGACCTTCATCTTCTTCATCACAGAAGAAGTATCTGTTAACTATCGTCGATGAGTACTCCCGATTTCCTTTTGCCTTTGCTTGCATGGACATGTCCGCATCCACCGTGACCGATTGTTTCTGTCAGCTATTTGCACTGTTCGGCATGCTACTCTACATTCACTCTGATCGAAGCGCTTCGTTCATGTCTGCAGAACTGAGGGCATTCCTTACCGAGAAAGCGATCGCAACTAGTAGAACCACTCCATAAAATCCACAAGGAAATGGACAAGTTGAAAGAATGAACGTAACAGTCTGGAAAGCCATAACTCGTTAAAATCAAAGGGTCTTGCCGTACCTTAGTAGGAGTTTATGCCGCTGGATGCCCTACATTCTGCCCCGTCGTTAGTGTGCACTGCAACTAACATCACGCTTAACAAACAGCTTTTTTTCTTAATCGTAAGTCGACTTCAGGGATATCATTACAAACTTGGCTCACTACACTGGGACCTGTTCTCTTGCGCCGGAATGCAAGATCATCGAAGTATGACCATCTGGTGGATGAAGTGAAATTAACCGATTGCAATCCCCAATATGCACGTTCGCTTCCAGCACGGAACAGAGGGCACTGTTTCACCGCACAACTTAGCACATCCTGGTCAACAACAATCTGTGTCTCCCGGAAACAGTTACTTACAGACGCCCACATCCTTTCGGACACCCACGAACCCATCTGTACTGATGACACTGTGAGTGATTCATCCACGCATTCATCTCAGGAAGACAGTGACCCTGTTCATAGTGAAAGTACGCACATCCTAGACGCAGCAACTGTTCTTCAACAACAGCGAAGAACAAGTCTATACAGCTTACGCAATCGAGAAGCATCAGTCTTCGAACTGTTGCGGTTCACAATTAAACAGCTGGGGAGAATGATGCATAATTATTTGATGGCTTTATCCTCTCAACGCTCCTCTTTTACCTTCCAGACTGCGTATCTCAGTTGTTTGTTGAATAAAGCTTAGCCTTAGGTCTTTCACTATTCTCATTCGGAACGTTGTGACGTCATTCTAGTTCACTAAAGATATGCCCGGGCCCATTCAAGCACCTGGGCACTACGCCCAGCGCCTCCATTTTGTGTGCCAGAAGGTGGCTCACGGAGTCAAAGGCCTTTCGGAAGCCGAAACAGCAGACCTCGACTCGTTCAACACTATTTAGCCTCGTCTAAGGAAAAGAACAGGTTGGACGAGCACGAACCATTTTCAACAAGCCCGTGCGGTTTGCTCGAGACTCCTATTTTCAGCTGGGATTGGCTTTGCGGTCACTAAGCAGTACCTCCAATAACTATAGAGGCACAGGTAGTAAACTGACCAGTCGACAGTTGTGTACACCTTTCTTCTAACCCGCCCTAATGCACTGGGACAACTTTTGCTATCAGCCAGTCCACAGGCAGATGCGCACTATCTAGTGATCTGACGCAAAACCGAACAAGAGGAACCGCCATTACTTGGGTAAGAGGGCGTACAACCGCACTGTGGGTTCCATCTGAACCTGCCGCCTTATGTACATTAAGTCCCGTCTTGGCTTCTTCTACCTCTTCAGGGGAAACGCGGACTAACGGCACTACCTGCGACCTTGTGGGGGCCCGTATGCCGGATTAAGTTGATTTTCTCGAAGTGCTTTCGCAATATCCCAGCTCGGGCACTACTGTGGAGGGCATGGTTATCATTCCTGTGTTTAACGCGACCCACAGCTACGTGCAAAGCCGTCTTCGGTTGTACATAGTTGTAGTAGACTTTTGGCATCTCCAGTCAGTGATCTCATAAGATAGCCTGCATTACTTTTGGACACTGGTGGCTACTCCTCGCGTCATTTTGAACCGTAGGTATTTTCTGTCGTCTCCTCTCCGCTGGAAATGACACCGAACCGTGTTTCAGGCTTGAATTCTGATCACCCTGTTGGTCCACCATGGTGCCCTTAATTTCTTGTGGATTATGCGAGCTGGCGTAAAACGTTCTGAGCAACGAGATTCTTCTTGTATGTCGTAAATTCTTTCCATATATTTTCATAATAAGGGTCCCATGTCAGTTCTTGAGCTCGAATGACTAGCCCTGTACATAAAGATTCTTAAAGCATCCTATAACTTTCCGAGGCATTTACATCCCTACGGCGAACTAGTTGTAACGGACCACCTCATGATCGTTTCTTCCCAGAAGCGTTGAGACCAGCAGTCCAGTAACCCAGGGGTCTGTCCTTTTCTCCTCCTGGTTGGCCGTAAGACAAGATGAACGAGTGCTTTCTCCAGCGCGAAATGCGTCAGTCTGACAGGGGAAATCATCTCCCGCCGCCCATGGGTGTACCCAGTCTATCTGTGAAGCACTGAAGTCCCTGAGGATTCAATACATCTGCTCCGGCTTCGGCGTGGTGAAGGCAGCTCAGTAAGGCTAGATATCCCGGTGGGGTAACAGAGAGGCTTCTCTACACATGCAACACGTGTTTCAGCTTGGTGTACTTTCAAATCAGAAGACTGTGCGTGCATTCGGTGTTTCAGTACTTTCCCCGACTATCTGCCTTACTGTGCCCGAAACTATTATCATGGCACCTCCACCATCTGCCCTATAAGGTCGATGTATGCAGCAGTTAGAAGAGAAGAGGACTCTGTGTTCATGCCTCGCTTCTAGCTAGGTTTCGGAACCTAGTTTTGAGTGCTGGACTCATTTTTTGGTGAGGAGGGACGAGCTTCAGTGCTGTCCTCCCTGGCCAGTATTTAGGGACTTTGTTGGTGTTTTGAAGATTTTTAGGGAGGGATTTGTGCATTTAGCAATGCTAATACAAAGTTGACGATTCTCCCCAGGGTCGACTCCATTTCTACTGGCAGACACTCGCCAACTGGCTGAGTTGTCTGGCTCCAATATAAACGTCCGTTGGGCGGTGGCCCTGAACAGTTCCGCCGAAGCCAACAACGCATCCCACTCCCTAGGGTTTGCGAACTCGTTGCGCACCGCCCTAGGAGGTCGCTGATCATCGCCTATGCGATTCCACTCACTCAATCAGAAGACTTTCAAGTACAGATTGCCCTGGAAGACCTGCTATCCTTAGAGGGTTTGATACGTGGTGCGGTACATTGTTTCGCCTCTGTCCGGTTGCTTGGCAAACAGGCTCAGAGTTGCCTTTCACCACTGCGTTACGGTTCCTATTCGGACCTACTCCTGTAGTCCACAGTACATTGCCAAGGATGAGTGTCACTCTGTCCAACCTGCCCCTAACAACCTCCAAGCCTGCACTTTGCTTGTCAAACTTTTGACGCATTCCCTTCTCAAGGCTTTGTGTGACTTTCTACTACCGAAACTGCTTGGTATGGAACTGAGTTTCGGGGTTCATCCAATGGTCGTATCCATCATAGAGCCGGAGTAGCTTTAAACCTCCAGTCTACATGATATTTCGACCGCTGGTCGTTTGCTCATGCAGATTTTACGGCACTCCCAGCAGGCCCATTTTAGACACTGGCGTTTATCACAAATTGGAAACTTTAAGGATCCGGCTGTGACAGACACTACACCTTATCCTTCCTTCTATCTCTTGAGCGTTGAGTATTCCCGCAGATGGAATTAGCTTTACTCTGCTTAACGGCTCTTTTATGTTTTGGTTTCCGGCTCATCTCGGCAGCGAGTGGAAAATACTACACAGCGAACGAGAATCTTGGTAATGAAGCATTGACAAAGAGCTAAGTTAAGAATGCCCTGCTAGTATAGCAACCCAAATGGGAAGGAACATCGAAACTGGCTGTGACAGACTCATCGGGCGCTTTTTCGTCCCTAACTGCCACAAACCCTTCCAGCAAAAACAAGACCTTCCGCAAATTCCGAAGGTTACAAGTTTCACGTTGCCGCGCAAGCTCAGATGGCTTGAATCTCCCCCGAGGCCACTCAAATGGACTTGTAGCAACTAAGACGACGTCCTGTCGATTCCAGCAATTTCGTTCCTGACCCTAAGTGTTTGCCATCAGCTGGATCGCCACGCAGAATCACGTCCAGGGAGCCAACCGAGCATCCAGAATTGCTTCAGCGGTATGCTCGCACAGCCTTCTACGTCCTTTTGTTTCACCACTTGGTGGCTCAGAGGCACGTCCCACTTGTGGAATGCAGCGAGTTACGGCGCTGAACCTAGCTTTAAACGAGGTCGTGGTTGCATTGAACTGCTATTCTCTTCCTCCATAACCAATGGACAATCATAAGAAATGATGGAATAACCGGAAGACGCGGCACAGCCGGAATCCCCGGGACTCGCGGTGCAATAAAGTGGACGTCTATTGGCTCAAACCGCGAATCCCATGACATCACCTAACCTATAGTCAGGTGCCCATTATTTGACAGAGAACCACCCCGATTCAGCTGGCAGACATGAAGACGGTTGCTGTGTCCGCTCTACAGAGCGTCCAGAAGTCCCGTCTCAGAAGGACTCGCCGTAAAAACAAAAAGCGACGTAGGCAACAACAGGAAATTTATTCTAAGCCACGACTAATTTTTTAAATACAACGCAACCGATAATTCCGTTATCCAGGTGGCTTCATATGATAATACACAAGAAAGAATGGTGGGATAAACGCTGAGGACATAAACATAATGAACTTGAAGGCGAGAGCGTTCCGAGTGGTGTAAGTGAACGGCATAATTCCGCCCGGTTTTCCCTCTATATCGATGCTCTCGTCAACTTGTCGCATTTTTTCGTACAACCATTTCGACCTTCCTTCCCACACGGTTTTTAATCCTCGGCTGCAACTTCGAAGGCATGACTGGAGAACTATATTGTGCGTACGCTACTTACCTTGGACGCCATGTCTATTGGGACGAAAAAGCAACTCCTGATGGCACAACGGCAACCCGACCTTGAAGCTCACTAGGACACGACAGGACAGGACAGTTCAGTTCAGTTCAGTTCAGTTTGCACAGGACAGGTAATGGCCACGGCCAATCGAGCGTCCAGAATTCCTTCGATGGCATGCACAACTGTTATGCACCCACCACTGCCGAGTGTATTTCGTCGAATCCCAGTTAAAAATGAGAGGGAAACGGAAAACCTCATCGCACATCAACAACGAGAGACAGTATGCATCGTGAGTGTTCACTGAGACAGTATGCAATGAGGGAAAAATTCTGTTAAAAAATACTCCAAAAGGACCACAGTGCTACCGGTCATCCACCTAGTTGATATACTCAACGCTAACTTCAAGGAAAGATCTCGTACCACTTGCGATCTAGGGCACCTTTGAAGGATTGGACTGTCTTCAGATCTACCATTCCACCAGGCAGACCGTTCTGGCTGTTGACAACCCTGTTGCTGAAGAAGTGCGATCTAACCATCAACCTAGATCTGGCTTTTATCAACTTCTTTTCATGTCCCCTTGTTCTGGAGTCTACGGCCACTTGGAATAGACTATGTGATATAGGGCCAGAAAAGCCCTTCATTGCCTTGAACGTTTCTATGAGATCCCCTCGACTTCTCCTCCTTTCCAACGAGAAACGATTCAGGTCACAGAGCCTCTGCCCTTCAACCGTTCGTGTGGCCAGCTGTTGGACTTTCTCGAGGCAGGCGGTGTAAGGTTGATTAGACCTTACTTCGCGGTTTCCTTAGTAAACGCGTGCTTCGGTCCTTTGTACTGCGTGGACCACCTGCACGTTACTCTAACGTGCGGCACTGCACAAATATGTTAACAAGAACAGTATTCTCCACGACCCATGAGAACGAGAAGGCGATTGGGAGAGATCGTGGTTATCGTGTATTTGGGAGCGTGGGTGAGAGCGTGCACAAGAGCAACGGTCAAATGGCCACCGCGCTTGGCAGTCAGCGTTCATTTAAACAATAAACGTGGTAGAAGTATGAACGAAGACGGCAACCGCTACAGGGGCCTCCTCCTAGAAGTCCGACGGAGTTGGGCTTCGATTGTGATGGTAAGCCGGAATTATTGGTTGTCCAGGAACTCCTCATAGCTTGTCCGTTATATTGTTGGTGACGTCGAACGACTGCTGATGAGTTTACCGGTGCCTGCACTCTCAAGGTCCGATGTGCGTAGGTCCAACTGTGTTTTGGCGCCCACGGGTCTCATACGAATGCAAGCCGGAAAATGCCTCGTCAGGTCCATCCAAAAAGGTGTCCAGTTGCCGTCTCCATTGCCAGGCTGACCGATCGTCCCGTTGTCCAGTGAGCGGTTGGCTCCTTGAACGTGCACGGGAGTCAGCCAGGCTACGGATGAAGCCAATGTGACTGTGTAGATCCGTCTGAGAGAGGGCAAGGTAAACTGGAACAAAATAGCGCCTGAGGGCGCCGGCGGATGTTGGACCGTAATAAAAACACACAAACGATGTTCGGTGTTGTTGGAGTCGCTAGGAGACCAGGAGAAAATGAAATCATAACTACGGAATGTAATTTCACGGGTCTGTTGTTTGGTAAATCCATGGCGAACTTCCCAACTTATTGCTAACAGTCGGTTGTAAAAATCGTCACGAAATCGGCGAAGCGGACGGGATTTCGTAGTTGGCGACCGCGACGGCTACTTCGCGTTGCGGGTACGGTTGGAGAATCTGATGGACTAGCTGCCGAGTCCTCACTAGGCGTAATTGGGGGTGGTTCGAGTGGTAACTCGCTCGATGCGGGTGACTGAGCGACTTGAGTGGGTGTAAATTGGCCGAGCGGCTTGCACTTAATGACGGCAGGCTTGAGACGGTCGATAGATACGGTGTCGTGTTGTCCGTTGATATCTATGACAAATGTTTTTGCCCTACGTTCTATCACCCGAAACGGGCCAGTGTATGGCGCTCGTAGTGGTGATCGAACGCCATCGACGCGAAGGAATACATGAGTAGCGGTTCCTAACGCAGTTGGGACATAACTTGTAGACTGTTGTTCACGCGGCGGACTGGCCTTGAGCACTCGCATGTGCTGCGTAAGGCGCTGAGCATAGTCACCGTAGTCGAAAGTCACGGTTGGTGAGGGGGCTACCAACTCCCCAGGCATACGAAGTGTGCAGCCATATACTAGTACGGCCGGTGTTGTGTGTAACTCCTCCTTACCGGTACTACGCAGACTTAAGAGTGCTAATGGTAGGGTTTCACCCCAAAGGGGGTTACCGTTTGCCCGAAGGGCGGCTTTTAATTGCCGGTGGAAACGCTCAACCATACCATTGGCCTGAGGGTGGTAAGCTGTCATCTTAACGTGTTGGCAACCGAGCGTAGCGAGTAGGCTGCCGAAAGTGCCGTCAAAGTGTGGACCGCGATCGGTGGTCACTATTGCCGGGCAACCGAAATGACTAACCCAACCGGTCAGAAAAGCTTTCGCGGCCTCTTCCGAGGTGGGACGAGGGATAGGGATGGCCTGCGGCCAGCGAGTAAAACGATCCACGCATGTGAGTATGTAAACGTACCCAAGCGAAGGTGGGAGTGGTCCCACGAGGTCGACGTGCACATGATGAAAACGCGTTTCAGGTTCTGGGAACCTGGCTAACGCCGCCTTAGTGTGTCTATGGGTCTTAACACATTGACACTGCAGACAAGCACGAGCCCATTGACGGATATCTCGTTTGACATTGTGCCAAACAAAACGCTCAGTTATCAGTTTCACCGAGGCAGTCACACCCGGATGATCCAGATTATGGAGTGCCAGGAACGTAGGATAACGGTGGGCAGCAGGAACTACTGGCCTAGGGCGACCTTGCGACACATCGCACACGATGGTATTCTGGGAAGCTGGGATAGGCACTGTGGTTAAACTCGAAGAACCGTTTTGCTGAAGTTGTTCGATGTCAGGGTCCATAGTTTGAGCCTGTGCCATTGCGTCCAAGTCGATGTTAGGCGTTTGTGACAGACTTAGTTGATATACGCGCGATAAGGCGTCTGCGACGGGATTAAGTACCCCAGAGACGTGTCGTATGTCCACAGTAAACTGTGAGACAAAGTCTAAGTGGCGAATCTCGCGTGGTGAGTATCGATCAGAAGCTGACTCCAGTGCGTAAACCAAAGGCTTGTGCTCTGTAAACACCGTGAACGAACGGCCTTCGAGTGCATGTCGAAAATGACGGATTCCCAAGTAGATGGCTAATAACTCTCTACCGAACGTGCTTAACCTAGATTCCGCGGGTTGTAGGCGCTTGGAGAAGAATGCTAAAGGTTGCCAAGAGTCACCTACGAACTGTTGCAGTACTGCTCCAACCGCTGTGTCCGAGGCAGCCGTCACTACCGAAATAGGAGCCAAAGGGTCGGGGTGTGTAAGGAGTGCTGTGTTGGCGACAGCATCTTTGGCCAAGGCGAATGCGGCTTGTGCCGTGTCGGGAAACACGAACCTCCGCCTACCTCCGCGCAACAGGTCGGTGAGGCATTGCATCATTTCCGCACAGTGAGGAATAAATCGGCGGTAGAAATTCACCAGGCCGGCAAACTGACGCAACTGGAGAAAAGATTGGGGTTCAGGGTAGTCACGAATAGCGGAAACTTTAACTGACAGAGGGCGAATACCCGAGGATGAAATAGAATGTCCTATGAAAGTGATATCAGACCGGCCTAATTCGCATTTCGCGATATTGATCGTAACGCCGTGCTGGCTAAGACGTTCGAAAAGTGCTCGTAAGTGTGTAGCGTGCTCTTGCTCTGAAGAACTCGCCACCAAAATATCATCCAGGTATACGTGGACATTTTCCAAACCACGAGTTGCCTCGTGCATGAATCGTTGAAAGGTCTGGGCTGCATTGCTGAGTCCAAACGGCATTCGCAGAAACTCGAACAGCCCGAAAGGTGTAGTGACGGCAGTTTTAGGTATATCGGCCTCTGCTACCGGGATCTGGTTGTACGCCCGAACCAAATCGATACGGCTGAAAACGGAGCAACCTGATAAAGACGAAGTAAGATCCTGTATATGGGGAATCGGGTATCGGTCCGGGACGGTGACTTTGTTAAGCGCTCTGTAATCACCACAGGGTCGCCAGTCGCCACTAGACTTAGGAACCATATGAAGGGGGAAGCCCAAGGGCTACTAGAAGGGCGTATTATACCCATTTCCAGCATATGTTCGAATTCGGCCTGTGCAACACGAAGCTTGTCTGGCGCTAACCGACGCGGCCTACTGAACACTGGGGTTCCGTTAGTATCGATATGGTGAGCGACACTGGTCGTCACTGCTTGGAGAGGCCTGGCCTGCCGAAACATGGCCGGGTAGGCGGCGATGAGTTCGCCATAAGGTCGGTGTGCCGGTGGTTGAACGTAAAAGGGCGTGACGTGATTCACTCGCGAATTATAACCCGCAACAGCGAGAGTGGTCTGACGATCCACCACTCTGCGGCGCCGTGCATCAACTAACAAGTCAAAGTGCTGCAGGAAGTCAATGCCCAGAATTGGGTACGGGACGTCGGCGATGATGAATACCCACCGAAAATTACGCTTTAAACCCAAGTTTAAGGTGAGCGACCGCTGGCCAAACGTTGGGATGGCCGTGCCATTGGCAGCGCGTAGTGTTTGGGCCCGCGGTGTGCTATTGTCGTTTTTCGCTCGGGGGAGGACGCTCACTTCGGCACCGGTATCTACAAGGAATAGGTTATTTGAAATGATGTCCCTTACGTTCAAAAGACGACTATTGGTGTGATACCCGGCTTCGTGGGTCGCCACCACGGGCCGGGGATTTAGTTTCCCTGATGAGCACCGGAAAACGTACACCGTGGTTCGCATCGTTTGGCTCCCTCACCAAAGCGACTGTGGTATTTACAATATCCTTCTTTTGAAGAACCGACGAAACGGCGTCGCAATGACGGACTATGGAGCCTAGGTGAGCGTGCGCGGTGCCGCTCCTGTGACCCACTTCTAACAGCTAGGCGTTGCAGGCTCTCGTCAATTCTAGACAAAACTGACGCGAGTACGTTAGATGTTGGCAAGGCAGGCACCGTTGCGACGGACGGCCTGGTTACTCCAGCTACAGCGGGGTTGTATCGTGACATAATGTCATCAGCTATCGCTGCAGTTTCCTCTAGCGAGCATTTGCGCGTGGCAATTAGTAAAACTGGAATGCTATGCGGCAAACGCTGCAGCCAAAGTTCCCTCAAGAGCGGGTCCCCGCCTATTGTCGGTCCTCTCAAGCGCTGCATCTGACGCAGCAGTTCGGAGGGCTTCCCACTTCCAAGCTCAACTTTTTGAAGTTGTTGCATACGTTGGTCTTGTGTTGGGGTCGTGCGGGCAATGACAGCCTCCTTTAAAGCCTCATAGCTTCGGGAAGAGATTATTACGTCCGTTACTTGCATTGTGACCTCTGGCGGGAGGCGGCCTGCCACCCACCTGAAACGGCTGGCGTCGCTGTTTATACGGCAGTTTTCGAATTCTAACTCGACCAGCGTGAACCAGAGTTCTGGATCAGCAGGTGTGAATGCCGGTATGTGCAGCGTGATCGCCCCAACGGTGGGGTCTGAGCAGGGTTTCCGTTCAGTAGACATAGCGATTGCTTTATCGAATACAGACGGGAAAAGAAACCAACGACCAATGGAGCACTATAATCTTCGCGAGAAAAGAACAAAAATCACGACGAACTAGCCACCAAAAATATGTATGGACAAAAAAAATTATTTGGTAAACCGACCAAAAAAATCAACAGATAGGGAAACAATAAAACACAAAAACGTTCGCAGACGGGACCTTCAACGGTAGAAAACAAGGAAACTCACGTGACCTGAGGATCACGTCGGGCTCACCAATTGTAAGGTTGATTAGACCTTACTTCGCGGTTTCCTTAGTAAACGCGTGCTTCGGTCCTTTGTACTGCGTGGACCACCTGCACGTTACTCTAACGTGCGGCACTGCACAAATATGTTAACAAGAACAGTATTCTCCACGACCCATGAGAACGAGAAGGCGATTGGGAGAGATCGTGGTTATCGTGTATTTGGGAGCGTGGGTGAGAGCGTGCACAAGAGCAACGGTCAAATGGCCACCGCGCTTGGCAGTCAGCGTTCATTTAAACAATAAACGTGGTAGAAGTATGAACGAAGATGGCAACCGCTACAGCGGCGTCCTTTTTGTAGAAGGATGACGAAGCCTGCACGCTACCTTCTAAGTGAGGTCGTACTATAGCCATGTAAATAGGTACAAATACCTCCGGCTTTCGGCAAGACAAAGCTGATCGCAGCCTAAAGAGCTCCCCACGAGCCTTATGCACAGCAGCGTTGCACTGCTCCGACCATTTGAAGTCACTCTTCATGATGACCCGAAGGTCTTTAACCCTACTGACTGCCTGTACGGTGAACAGCCCTTGATCATGAGAGAACAGGATTCCAGTGTGAGATTTGGCGCGAGCCTAAGGTGTCCCATAATACTTGCGCCGGTTGAGTTTAGGAAACTCTCCCGGAGCCGCGACTTCGTGTTCTGGTGTAGTTTGACTTCAGCTTTCGTAGCTGAACAAGGCTTCTGCGCTACGCCTTGACGTTGGGCAGCGTGGAAGACAGAGGGGAGAATAAGCACGCTGACTCGGGAGAAAAACAGAACCGGAACTACTAAGAGTAAAGAAATAACATCAACCAGACGGAGAAAGGAATAAGCATTGTGGAGTGAGGCAGCTCATAGACCTATTCTGTGGACGAGAAAAGTCGGGGAAGGGACAACAGAAACTGCCCGGAAAACGTCGGAAAAGCTTCGGGTTGCAGCCTTTATTCGGATCCTCGGAATAACTGAAACCAGCATGCAGCCATCATTTTCTTCGTTGTGTAATTTGTTTTCCCGTTTTGCTATAGCTGTTGCCCTTGGGAGTATTTACCTGTATTCCGCATCAGACTACGCTGTCTCCTTAGTGGCGCATAACTCTTCATAACCCGTGGTGAACGATAAGTTGTTTATCACCATAAATTGACATGGCGCTTTCCGTTGCAAAAGAGACTAGGAACGGCGAAAACGGCCAAATAGAAAGTTAGGCATCATGCAGTAACAAGAACTGTAAGGGAAATGTAGAAGATGGAGGGATTCTCTGTGAAGCCTGCAAAAGGGGGCACCATAGGACACGCAGTAAAACTGCTAAGATGGCGTACAAGTTGTAAGGGAAATATAAGTACCTGAGGTGTTTCTGAGTGGATGGCCAATACACAATAATTAAAATTGCTTCAGGGGTATTAGGAGTGGTCGGAGGTGTGAGAATTAACAAAATTTCCGACAAACCCTTCCCGAAAGAGAGAGAAGGTCCGGGGGGGAAATTGATAAGGAAGGCCATCGAATGAAAGGTAAGGCCGAAGACGGGCTGGGTAAAGGTAGAGAGAACAAAGGAGTGAAACCATAGAGGATTAGGAAACTAACCAGGTACAAACACCGGTCCATCGCGCGAGACACCGAGGTCAATAAACCTGCAAGCAATGAGGAGCTGCCCCTAAAACTTGCCACGAAACTAGAGGATCATGGTGAATTGTTCGAGAGCCTACTCGAAGACAGTATGAATTTCTGTCAACAGATTCTAAACCCTAAATTGACTGGCGAAATAGCAACGGGAAGGTTCTGGAATGTGGTGATTCACGGGATCCCGGAGCCGCATATAAAGGGGAATGAAATAAGAATGAGGACCATAAGCTATAATGTAGTAAACCGGCTAAGATGCTTTGTTCTGTCTGACCAGGCCACAATAAAAAGAAGCCCGTGGCTAGGAAAATGAAGAGCAGATATATCGAAAAGCGGTCGAAGGCAAAGACCCATCTTGTTGGAGTTCACAAACCCTAGGCACCGAGACAGGATGTTGGATGCCTCGGAAGAAATCGGGAGGCTCCCAAACAGTCGGGTCTTCGTCGAGCCTAATGACGCTACAGGCAAGCATAATTCTCATGACATCCTGATTGTTACGAATACCAAAGTCAGAACAAGATGGATTCGCGGATTCTACGGTACTGGATTAACAAATTATGCCCATGTAAGTATGTATAAACCTCAACTGTACGGCCACGACATCTAGCAACGAGGGCAAGAGTTCAACAAAGGTTTAATGTCAGGTACCACCGTCACGGCAGTCCGAGTTCGAATCGAAAATATACCACGGCACATGAGCAAAAAATAAACAAACGCCCAAGTGTAGTGATTGATGCATGTTGTACTCGTTCGAGGGTCAAGAAGATAAGGCGCGTAGTCTCAACACTACGAGTGTGTGACAACAGGTAGGGAGGAGTTCCACACACGTCCGTTATACCGCCCACAAAATCCTCCCATTCAACGGTCAACATCCAAGAATCAGTTATCTTGAAATTTTTAAGTCTTGAAGCACTACACGGGTTCCAGGTTTTGAGCCCAAATGCCTCGGTTCCCGGGGAAATTTTTGATCGTCTTTTGGATACACCGGGCTGAAACAAGAGTAAAAAGAAGCGGGGGGGGGGGGGCGGGGCGGTAACAAAAGCAAAATACACAAAATCTTTCAGTGCCCCACTGTGGACATCACCTCAGGCGGAATGGGAGTGCGACATTCAAGAACAAATAGCGGAATGGAAATGCAGTGAGAGACATCTATTTCACTTTTTTGGACAAGAAATTACTGGGCGAGACCCAGGTAGAGGTCTAACTTTTTCTGGAAGATTGTTTTGTTCTGTGAGAGAAAAATATTGTCCGGAAGTGCGTCCATCAGAGTAATAACCGTATGACTAAAAAAAGGTAATTCGTGGTGAAGTGCATGGTCTTGGTTTAAACGCCGTTCTGCTGTGACCGCGGAAAGAAGAGGTTAAAACATGGAGGAGGGGCAATCTCTTCGACCTGAGTCAAAAAGGTGAAATATCTATAAAAAAATCACACATTACGCGTCTTGAGTCAAGGGGATAGAGATTTAATAATGAGTGGTGGACAGAATACAGTAGGTGGGACAGACCCCATACTGCCTTGGTGGAATCCCTCCGAACCCCTTTCCAGGACAACACGATCTCGGACAAGGCCAGAGAGCAATATCTGACTACTGTACTCCAGCAGAGGTCTGATATGCTTGCAGAAAATTATGGGGAAATCATCCCCGGAGATGCGCGGGAAAGACCCTCGAATCACGTTTAGTACTCGGAAGGCAGACGTGCTCTCTAGGTGGTGATGGTTGGGGAAGGACAGGTTAGAACCTAACCAGAAGCCAAGCACCTTGTGTCGGTCGGCCCCAGGCAGGGTGGTTGCTCCGCTTTTAGAGAACGTGTGACCAGCCTCTCTGCCAAAATAAATGCCCACCAGTTCGTCATCATTAACTGGGAGGTTCCAATCCTCGGACCAGCATTTTTTCCATCAACTGCAATTTGCTGATTTTCAACACTTGAACTGCAGAGGGTTACATCGTCTGCGTACCTGGCAACTTACTCAGGAAGGGATGTTGGAAGATCGTTGGTGTGGATCAAGAAGAGAGGAGTATCCTTGTGGGACCCCAGTTGTTACTGGAGAGAGTTGAGACGAAACATTTCCCACCTTCACCACAAGGGCGCGGCCGGTAAGGATGCTGAGTAAGATATAAAACATGGAACCTGTTATGCCGTATGCTTGCAGCTTATAAAGAAGGGGGCACGGGACACCTTGCTATAGGCCTTAGCAAAATCGATGAATACAGCGTGTGGGAGTTGGCCATCAATGTAGCCATCAATGTGCACACCACACACCACACACCACACAGCAAAATTCCTTCTATCTCACTATTCCTCATCGTCCCAAGTCTCCTAGGCCTAACAGTATATATAGCGGGTCATATAGCTCACTGCCCGTACCTCGTTGCCACATTGGTCTCATCTAGACCTTTACACACATAGCACCCAGGAACACTCCTGGTCTGCTCAGACCTGTGGCTTGTCTCTGTCTAGTTGACTGACTTCCTGCTACCTTTTTACCTCCGTCATATATTTCTACTTATCATGCTATCCCGGCCCCCAACCAGTACTCGGAAAATCCGTATCGCTAAAGCTGGCAAATCCAAACGCACCCAACCCCTCCCAAAAACCAGGCCGTGCTCTGTCACCCTCGTTAACGTCGACGGTGAAGCTTCTAATAGTCCTAATGGCCTAAAGCAGAGTTTCGTCGAACTTAGTAACAAGGTCGAGCTGATTGGTGAAATCCTTTCAAAGGTTTCACCCCTGGCTACTCTCCTTGACCCTGTAGCCGCTACATCGCCCAAGAACTTGGTTTCGGTGGGACACCTCCTCGACTCCGTGTCTACTGAAACATACCACCGCATTGCCAACTCCAAGAACGCAGTGGTTTTTAATGTTCCAGACCGCTTACCACTTTCCTTGGCTAAACACAGCATACTAAGTTCGTGCAACATGGCTCACTATAGATGCCATTGCAGGAGGCCACGTAAAAAGTCCCAGCGACATAGTTGCCCCCTGCTATTCCAATTCACGGACGATCTAACAGCTACAGAGTTCATTAGCAACAAGTCGACGATTGCTGCCCTTTCGCCATATAAGGATATCAAGATATTCTCTGATAAAACCCCCCTCCAACGGGAAATACTTCGTTCGTTGAGAAATAACTCCGCCTTGCCCATGCAGACTGACCCCACTGTAACCGACATGGTTGCCCAATGCCCCTCTGTCAAGAAGTCAAAGGCGAGCCCAGCGCCTCACTCTGCGCACCTGCAAACTGTGGACCTAGATATGTCTAACCCCCCACCCCCGGTTCCGCTCCCATACAAACGCTCCTTTCTACCGTCTCCCCCTGTAGCCTCTAGCAGCAGTAGCTCTCGCTCCCCGACCACAGGCCCCAAGCGGCACTCCACTTCAGTATTAAAGCCGCGCTCCCCCGTCATAGTCTCTGAGCCAAAACAAGACCCTGGTACAACCAACAGCCCCCGCCGTACTACTTCCAATCCGTCCTCCGAGCCGTTGACAATTGTTGTCACCCGCCGCTCTCGCTCTAACGACTCTACAAACTACCCACCAGCTGCTAGCTCAGCCGCGACACTTCGTTTCTATCCTCATAAGTGCCGCTCTAATCCCCCCATAAGCCTACCTGGTACTCCTACCAGGTCCGCACTTGCCCAACTAATCACCTCACCTATTACCCCCGACTCTCAATCGGCTTCTGCCTATAGCGTACTCTCGGATCCTCCAGGTGATAACCAACTGGGCCACCATCCGGATCCGTCTAACGCCATCGTCCCTTTGAGTAGGAGTGACCTTCAGGGCCTTGCCAGTGCCACTCACCCTTCCACTGCCTCGCACCCCCTTCCACTGTCTTTCCCCCTCTCTGATCGCATGGGTTACACCAACCCTCCATCTCCGTTGCTACCGTATATCCCTCCCTGCGCCCCAGACACCAACCCTCCATACTATAGCCCCAGCATGCCTCCGCTGTTCCCCCCTGCTCCCCTCCACCAACCCTCATCTAACCCTGAAGTACCGCGTACATGCCCTAGCAGATACTCTAGGTTCGTACCTGTATCCCGCCTCCTCGCCCCACCCCCCCACTTACCGGCTCCCCTGCCCCTCATGAGCCTCCAAACCTTTCCAAATTTCGCCACTCCCTTCCAGCCCCCCACCTCACACTACGTCCCAGTTACTCTCCCACATGCCTTCACCCCCATACCGACCTACCGGCCTTATACTGACTCTGCCCAACAGGTAGGTTACCTGCAGCCAAGATCTCGTTTTTTTCCTGACCGGTGCCCTCCGCACCCGTGGCCATATGGCTAGTCGCCCTATGGACCATATCCATAAACTTTCACAGGCTCATATCACTGTTCGCTCCTCACTCGAGGCCATGCCACTCAGCACCTTACACCACGCACTCCCCCCTGTCCACCCCGCTTCGACAGATATTCTTAACCTCTCACTTTGCCATATGGTGCCCCCTCCCTCTGCACCGTGTGACACCCCTCCGGCCCACATCAGCGGTGTGCTGCACACCCACCGTATTGATCACCCACAGCGATCGGCTGCGCCTAATGCTAACGCTTCTATTCCTTTCCGTCCCCCACCCAACACTGCCTGCCCTTCCCCTTCTACTGACGCTCTATCCCCACTGAGACCCAACTCCTATCGCCACAGCGATATCAATATTCTCGCACCTGGCATCCATGCTTTGCGCACACCGACACTGAACTCATTCCTACTAGTTCTTAATAACGCTCGCTCAATAATTAGAAATATATCGCACCTGCGATCCCTGGCATTTACGTCAAACGCTGACATTATACTAATAACTGAATCCTGGCTGTCAGATGATGCTTCGCTTGACCTTGTTCGCATAGCTGGGTATCAATGCTTTTCGAACACCCGCCAGTCCAGGCGTGGAGGGGGCTGTTTAGCCTTTGTCAAATGCACTATCCACGCCAGTGTTATCGACCACCCCCCTCTTCTCCTTATTGAGGATTCGTTATGGCTATCCATTCACGCCTCCGGCCAGAACCTCCTCCTTGGCTGCGCCTACGTCCCCCCGGGTCTGGAACTTGCAAAATTTGACTCTGCCGTGGATGTCTTCAGTGCTGCGCTTGACTACCCTGCCAGTGCAAAAATTATTGCGGGTGACTTTAACTTTCCTTCAATTTGTTGGTCCTCCCATACTAGCCCTCCCGCCCTCTCCACCTTCCTTTCTTGTGTCCGTCTTGGTGGATGGACCCAACATGTCTCCTGCCCTACTAGGGGGAACAACATCTTGGTCCTAGTATTCTCCATTGATGTTCCTGATATGATCACCCAGATTACTGATCACTTCCCGGGTAGTGACCACCGTATTGTCAGGTGCAAGTTCAGCTGTTCTCATCCGATGCAATCCTCTCCCCCTGTTCTGACTTCCTACCGTTCCTGTAACTGGCCCCTAGTGCCAATGATAATCCGCTCCCTTAACTGGGACACATTTTTTCTTTCATCCGATCCCCTCACTGTCGTGAACTCTACTCCAACCTCCTACACTGCCTAAATACCGCCAACCCATGTGTCGACCCACGCCCCAATTCCAGCACCTCACGCCTGTCCTTTTTAGAGCGTAAGCTGTCTAAGCTGCAACTTACCTTCGCTAGATCACACGACTTTACAATTCTCCTGCGCATAAACCAGCTACAACTGAAGCTGCGTTGCATGGTCGATTCGCATCTGAGAGGGCAAGAGGCCATCGCCCTAGCACACCCAAACAAAACTGGCTACCTGTCCAACCTGCTTAGTAAAAGGTCCAATCAATCCAATCATATCTCGCCCAAGTTCCTCATCTGCGGCTCATCCACCGCTAATACTCCAGCATCTATTTCTGAGGCCTTCAATGAGCATTTTTCTTCCTCCCTTATAAGCTGTCCTGGTATTCCCCCTCCTACAATCCAGCCCTGCACCTCTGCCTCTCTTTCATCGATTCCCTTCACCCATCTAGAAATTGAAAAATCAGTTTCGTCTATTAAACCTTCCTCGAAACCGGGACCAGATGATCTCCCACCGGCCCTCCTCCGTTTCGGTGGTCCTGACCTCCCTTTATTGTTACTTAATATGTATACCACCTCCATGATTCACAGTTTCGTCCCCCCTCAATGAAAATCCTCTGTTATAGTTTCGCGCTTCAAAAAGGGCGTATTACACGACCCAGATAACTATCGGCCCAATAATCACACCCCAGTAGTCTGAAAAACTACGGAAGGAATTATCAAAAGACACATTGTCCAGTACCTCTTATCTAACAACCTGCTGAACCCTGGTCAGCATGGTTTCGTGAACTCCCGTTCCTGCTCTTCCTGCCAGCTTGGCTTTCTCAATGTCCTATCGTCTGCTGCCGACGCCGGCAACTCTGTATTTGTCCTGTACCTCGACATGTCTAAGGCTTTTGACCGTGTTCCCCATATTCATCTGTTGGCCAAAATCCGATCTCTCGGTATTACTGACCCTCTCCTCTCCTGGCTATCCTCCTGTCTCTCTAACAGATCACAAGCCGTGCTCGTCGACGGCCACCTATCTTCCGCCAGACCAATTACTAGCGGCGTCATCCAAGGCAGTGTCCTAGGCCCATTACTGTACCTTATTTATATCAATGACATTTTCTCTTCTATTCGACACGGCACTCCTTTCCTCTTTGCCGACGATATAAAAATAGTGTACTCTTTCCTCCCTAGTGACCTATCCGTGACTCTATGCAACATATCGCATGACTTACTCGTTCTCCAAACTTGGTGCGTCTCGTGGTTCATGAAATTCTCTGCGGAGAAAAGCTTCCTTCAACCATACAAGTGCACGGTACCACCCGGCCAAGTTTGTCTGGACGGCCTGCCTATCCCCATACACCCCATGGTTACCGATCTTGGCGTGAGCTACTCTTGTTCCTTTAACTTCTCAGAACAGGCATCATTCCAAATCGCTAAGGCTAAGAGAACCCTAGGCCTGATCAATCGGTGTTTTCTAATACCGGCCAGTCGCCTCTCCATGTATCTCTCACACGTGAGACCGCTCCTAGAATATTGTCCCATTACCTCCAGCCTCTGGCCACGTTCCTCCATTGTATCTCTTGAGAACGTTCAGCGTACCTTCACCAAAAGTGTGTTGGGCGTATCCCTAGCTCTAACATACCGCCAGCGCTGTGAGCTCCCACAAATTGAGCCTCTATGGATTCGTCGCATGAGGCTCAACCTGATTTTCCTCTTTAAGCTAATCCATAACCTGGCCTACACCTCTTATCCCATCTCATTCGCTGCGCCCTGCTCCTACCCGATCCGACACCGTGCCTTCTCTCTCACTGTCCCTCATTCTAATATCTGTCTGAAGTCCCGATTCTTTCTGTCAGTCTATTCCAAAATCTGGAATAAGCTGCCCCTTAGCTTACGCAGTGCCTCCTCAATGTTCGCTTTTAGGCGCGCACTTTTGTCATACTTAACAGTCCCCAATGCTATATTGCTCACCAATGAGCTCGTCTCCGCCGACCTGGCCTTTGAAAGAGGTCTCACACTGTAACTCTACTACCTCTGCGTCACAAGCCATTAGGTACACCCCGCGAACTAAGCCCATTGCCTCCACTGATCCACAGCGAACCCACCGCCTGTCATCATAAGGTAACCTAATTGCTCACCTATGTTCATCTCTTATCCATCATATTCACTTTTTTCTCTCCTCAGTATCCGTTGATTCTCAGCTGGGGCACACGCAGACTGCGCTTCTCTATCGCTTTTCCCTCTCCAGTGATCCCCGCTGACGGCCAACCACTTCGGGCGCTGTACTTACCATCTCCCTGGCAGGTGCACCTGGATAATATTGCTACACGGTCGTCTACCACTTGCTGTTTCCGTTGGCTCTCCTGTCCATGGTCTCACGGCTTGGTCAATTGTTCCTGGTTCACGCAACCCCATCGCGGTCGTTTTGTCCCCTGTACAATTATCCATGATCACTCGTGCCACTCCCAACAGTGCGGGGCGCGGTCAGATCCACCGCTATGGCCGACGCACATGGGGCGTGCAGGCCGTCTGCAACGATGTGCGAGCGCAACTAGACTGGTGGATCACACCTCCTGCGTTTACTTCACGAAGTGTTTTTCAGGTTGGGTGCCCAGCGCACGGCCAGTCCCACCCGCTAGCACCGGTTGCGGATGGCACGCCCTAACTTTTCTTGAACTACCGAATCCAATGCTGTCGGTTGAAAAATGCATGCTCCTCATCGTTTTTCCGCCACAGCTTGTTCACCTAGAGCTCTTATCATCTGTTTCCACTTCCCGTTTTTGTCGTCCTACCACGGTATGCACACCTTCCCGTTTTGTCCTCCCTCCTATTGCCTCTCTCTACATCAGCTTTCACTGCTTTGAGTCACTATCGTCCTAACCACTCTTTTCTGTCGACGCTCGCCAATAACTCTTTTCCCACCTGCCGTCATTGCTGGCTTCTATCATCTATGCTCTTGGTGTTACTCTCTGCTCAGAACGCCCATTGATAGCTTCCTTAAAACCTGTCGCCCTGTTAATCCCTCCTCGTGCCCCATGCCATGATGCACCAACCGCACCCGCACCCATGCCCAATCCGCATATTAGAAATTGCCGCTCCAAACTTCGCATCCTTTACAGTCGTATTTATTATCTAATCACCACCACCATATCTTCCTCACTTGTCCCCGCGATTCCTCTGCGGTTCTTTCCAGTGTCCTGATTAGTATCCACCTGTTCAATTGTCTGCCGGCACACAGCTCTCCAGCTCCATTGCCCCAACTCCGTTGGGCATTCATTTTTTGTGGCCTTTTTGCTCTGTTACTGGTCCACTTATCTCGGGGCTTCCCGCTTCCTTGTCCGCCTCCTTCGTGTTTCATCTGCAGTAAAATGATCTGATTGGTGATTTCTTACCTGTGTCTCCTCGGTCATTGCTTTCATCCCTTGATCCGTTTGTTGCTCGCTACAGGCATTTCTCTGTACCTTCCAGTGTGGTCCGCTTTTCCATGTTCCACCATTGTAATGACGTTACGTCGTGACGTTCTTTTACAGTTCCAAATTGTTTGACCTGTCACTACCCGATTCCTCTGGTCCGTCACTACATCTCGCACCTGCATTGATCAAATAATTAGACCCATTATTACCTGTTTTCCTTGATCCTGTCTTTCATCTTCACTCTTCCGTGAACTGCTCCTAACAGTCTTCATCACTTCTGTGCTTCCACATTCTATTTTTCTCTCCGTTGGGCTGCCACGTGCACTTGTCATGAAGTTAATTCACCACGAAATTCCGAAGTTAATCCTACAACCAATTGATCTAACATTACCTACTCCTCCTATTGACTGATAATTTCTTTCTAGGACCCCATTGTTATTGCTCCTGCTTCTCTTAAACCTATACGTATATATACAATAAATCTTTCTCTATATATGTATAAACTTACGCATATATATCTATGCGCACGTTCTCTGCATCTTGCAGTTCCTCACCGGCTATTTCCCTTGCTATCATCCCAACGACCGTCATCATAGGCACCCATCAACTCTACATCTGTGCCTCACATCTACCGTATCCAATCCTTCTAAATCGTTTTTGTCATCTGATCAACTCTCTACGTCTTGCATTGCTCGCTGCCTGTTTTACGATGAGTTTTTTGTCCTGTCCGCCGACAACCCACTGCAGAGTACCAATGCTTCATTGATATCTAATCCACTGCAGTGCACCTCACTTTTTTCTCCATCGCCCCTCGCTACTGCAGTTCTTTATACCGATTTCCAGCCTTTCTCATGTTTACCAGTCTGCCTCCATATGTAATTGCCCGGGACCAGCCATTCAGTCCACCTGACCTTGAATTTCAAACTCACCGGGCGTCCATTCAAATCCGCTCTTGAGCTCATTTAAACTCCACACAATCTCCATGGTGTGCATACGTTTATACTATTTTCATCCTACCTTATTCACCCTTCTGAGCCATTTTACCCTATATTTCCATGAGAGTCTCCATATTTCCATGAATTATATCTGTCCATTCCATCACCTGTATCTACATGATCATGCACATGGCATGCTTCGGGCGCTTCCGAAATAAACCATTATTATTATTATTATTATTATTATTATTATTATTATTATTATTATTATCCATGTTTGGACTAGGAGAGGATCCTGTATCTATGCAGATGGGAAAGAACCGCACTGTTGAGAATTCGCCCGAAAATTTTGCTGGTGGTGCTAGTTAGACTTATGGGTTTGTAACTAGAAGCATGATGTCTACTAACCTTTTTGTAGATGAGTGCTGTGGCCGCTTTTTCCGGCAGTTGGGGACAACTCCATCGTCAACATATCGCTGAAAGGAGGTAAGGGGCAGCTAATTTGGCCGCCCTTTCCTTGAGAGTGTGGAGGTGGATTAAGTCATTACCCATGGAGCAGTTTTGGTTGAGCCGACGGAAGCCATGTGCATGTGTGCAAATGGGAATGGTGATACGGCTAGGGGTTGTGACCAAAGCTACTGTGTGTACGACTGGGTGGGGCGATGTCGGTATGGAGCTAGAAAACTGTGTGAAAGTAGGAGCTGAATGCATCGGCTGATTGGCTGGACTGCATTTTGATAGTACCTTATCTTGCCTCTGCCTTTTTGCGGATAAATCCGAAGTCTTCTGCATCGCGGGCAAGACCTGTAGCTTTACATTTAGCGGAAAGGCGTGCTCTTCCGTCTAGAATGGGCCTGACGGGGTGTGGGAGGGTCTCCTTGCCAGTCTGTGGAAGATGAATTCTGGAGACAAGTAGCCTATCAGCTAAGGAGATCAACTCTCTGGGATCCTCTACCATTCCATCAGCAGAGTTACCTAGGTTATCTGAACTTAGCTGGGAGCGAATAAATCCATAGACTTGGTCAAAATTGGTCCTTTTGAAGGATCTCAAAACTTTGATTTCTTGGGGGAGAGGAAGCCAATTCACAATATAATGGAACGCAATGAGAACGTGATCACTTTTGCCCAGAGGTGGCAAGTGGAGCACCACATCTATTTGGAACCATTCTTTGGTGATTACCAGGTCTGGCAAGGACGGTGCACATCCTGTGAGATATTCAGTTGGATCTTCTACGTTATGCACCCTAGATTTTTTGAGTATGAGATCTAGGAGTGGTTTACCAAAGGTAATATCAGGGGAATCAGCTCTTTGCCGGCCGATACTGGGTGAGGTGAGCTCGCTAGTGACTAACAAATGGGTGAAGCCTGTGTAGTTTTTCAGGGAGCCGAGCAAGTCTGTAAGGCCTGGGCCGTCGGTTGAATTGCGTGCAGGAGGACGATAGACCACACCAAGCAGTTGGGTATCTGTCCTAGAGAGGGAAAACACAACCCATAAACAATCAATACATGGAAAGATTGGAGTTGTTGTTACAGTGGGAGGAGAGATAGAGTTATCGTAGTATATGATAACTCAGCCGGCACTACCCCTGCTGGAGTTCTGCCGTATCGCGAAGTATCCCGGGATGGATTCGTTGGAATCGAGTATATCAGGAGTGAGCAAGGTCTCTGTGAGGGCTATGATCTGACGCTCTTCATGCACTGCATGCTACCGAAGCTCCGGGATCTTATTCAGCACACCCGGGCAATTGCTGTGAAAACACTTGGGCACATGCTTAGGAGTTGTTGCAGAATCGCCAGAGACAACTGATTCTGGGTTTGAGGAGGGGGAAAGAATGAGAGATGGGGGTGGAGGTGAGGCCCTGGGGGAGCCGAGAGCCGAGGATATCATGGGCTAGAGGGTGAGTAAACCGTTGTGGGGACCGGCAAATTTTGGCGTCTAGTAACCTGAGAGTGCCGTGCCGGGCGGACGGTCTGCATCCTTCAGTCCCCAAAAAGGATGGGCTGCTTTTTATGGTTTACCTTTCTGCGTACTGCATGATTCACAGCTCTGGGTTTCCTTGTTGGTGATCCCGTTGCTCATGACCATACCAGATATCTTTTAATTTGATTTGTCGCCCGTTTCCCACTTCATTTCTGATGCTTCACTTTCCACCTTTCTGAAAGTAAACAATGTACGCAACCATTACATGTTTATGTCCTGCCACTTCTTTCACCGCCACCTAGGCACTCTCTCTCTACATATGAGTCGTTCACTGGGTATTTACCTGAATCAGCCGATATTTGGTAGCTGAAGGTTACAAGGATAATCTCTGAAAGATTTCACACGTTCTTCGTCCGCAAATTTATTCCTTTCATCGTCCGACTTCCGATCCAAAACCGTGCCATACTCCTCGTAGCGCTATAGCTGGTCCATATCTCCACTGGAAGCTACATTTTCCCCAAGGTCAACAAAACTGTCGTCAATTATATTTGATTCTGTCGTTGCACAGTCCCTCTTTTTGTAATACTTGAGTCAGGGTCTACTACCTCCGACCAGCGCCACCCTGACTTGGCCCGGTAGGCCACCCGACCTTGCTTTCAAATTGGCCGGGCGCCGCCCTGAAGAGTAACCTAAATACTCTCTCCTGTACAATATCCAGTTCACATACCTGAATCATCCTCTTGGAATTCGGACTCACCGTCCAAATGTGCCGTTTGCTCTTTCGTCACAGCATGCCTCGGGGTTATCCGAAATAAACCATTATTATTATTATTATTATTATTATTATTATTATTATTAGTATCATTGTTGTTATTATTTAGCGTTAACCTCCTCACCGCAGCTCTCAGCAGAAACAGGTTGCAGTCTTGTGTATGGGCTCAAGGACGGATGAGTTTCTTCCGTTAATATAGTCTTATTGGCTATGTTGTGGTCTGGAATACTTTTTGTAGGAATCAGATGTTTATTAGCACTAGGTATACCACTGGGGCTACTTTCCACGACGGGAGATGGATTGAGTAGGGAGGCAGCGGATGGTGTGCACGGGGCTCGCCCTTCGAGGCGAGTTACCTGCACGACAGGCAGCCCTCTTAGCTTGGGATCAGTTTTTCTGGGGTTGCTGGCTTAGACTTCCTACTGCAGAGTCTTAAGTTTAGTGGCTTGTCAATGGACACTCCTTTGAGCCCTTTAAATACCTCCTTGAGCTTTGCGGCTGAGAAAACACTTCGTCTGGCTGCCTCTAATGAGCTTATTCCAATTAGGATACCGTGTATCCAGTTGGTGCACTTAATTACTAGCCAAGTTGACAGACTTTTAAGTGGGAGAGGGAGCTTAAGGCGGTTAAACACCTGGGCATAGGTTTCATGGGGGTGATCCAAGTTGAGAAAGTGACCCCAAAGGATGACTGGCTTGGGGCTTTTCTCCGTGTCTTGCTAAATCTTGACGACATCAAGAATTTACTGCTCAGATACACTACGCATCTTGTCGGCTGCCTAGGAAACCGGGACGGATTTGACAACCAAGCTTCTCAGGCTAGTCAACTCATCCTTAAAGGTACTGACAGTGGCCTTTAGCTCGACTAACACTGCAGCCCGACTTTGGTCCGCACATTTTAGTGCATCCGTTGCCAGCGAATTATGAAGGATCGCCTCGTCCGGATTGAGGAATAAGACATTGGTCACAGAGGGGGAAGTACATTGCCTCATGTGGAGATTAGCCTCTTCTGAGGTAGTGGTTATACTGATGGTGTGGGAAGTTGACATTACTCAGGATCAAATCAGTATAGGTAAAGATCGACTTAAATAAGGGGACAAGCTGTGTGTCCGAAAAATTTCAAAAATGGCTACAATTACCGAGGTAGACAGCCGTAAAGCACCGCACTGATTCGCCCTAACCTGCCTGGACCCTAAAATCAGTGAATTCGTAGGTTGCCAAGGGCTTCATTTATTTAGGGTTAATCGCAGACACGTTTTTAGATTTTCTTGAGGTTGTGCTCCGTACTTCGATGGCTTAGAGTTTCATCTAAAGACGATACGACATTATCCGCACACGAAAAAAGGGCTTCGGTGTGATCGGGACGCGTAGGCACATTACGGAATGTGAAGGGTAAAGGCTTCCCGAATAAGAGTAAAGTACACGATTAAATGAGGACTGGGAAGTCCCGGCGAAGAATCGAGATGGCCACAGGGTGCTTGAACATCAGGGCCTCAACGTGTGGTGTTATCACATTAGAAGTATGTTTGACTCATAACTCGTATCCACTGGAACACAGGTTGGATAATAATACAAGCAGAAAGTCCCGGAAATAGAGATGTTTCCACAAACGGTCAACCAGAGCTTGTTCAAGAGTTTCCGCTACTTCACAAACAATGTCGTGTCGTGTGATAAACTAGGGTTTCCACAACTAACTCCATTGTAACTCTGATCTTGCCTTGTGCATGTGTATTGACCACGGTCAATAAATATACTATACTATACTATACTAAATCGTGAACACCGTATGAAATTAGACATAAATGTACTTCAGTGACTGTGTGAAGGGTTGTGTTGAATCTGTTTTCCCTGTTTCAATTCTGCTCATACATGAACACCAACTTATGCTACTTTTCGACCGGTTTGACATTCCTTATTCCTTTGAAGTTGACCACATGATTGCACTGCTATCAGTCCATACGATTCCCCATCGCTTAAAAGCGTTGCCCGTCCATCGCACACACACACACGCTGAACCACCACTCGGTCGACTGACTAGACCTGGACTGGACTGCTCGATTGGGCAACGAATTCTGATCGGCGGCACGCGGCAGGCATGTTTAACCAAGCACACGTACTGAAGCATACACACACGCACCCACACAGGACTATGACCTGTTCGACCGGTGACTAACCGTGTACTTGCGTGCCTGAGCGAATCCCTGCCCTACTCACTGGTTGGTCAGAACCATCGGTCGATTTCCGCCTGTTCGCCTTTCCGTTTGTTTGTGTCCCTTGTGGGCGAGCTCCTTTCCTTGTCATTGTTTGGGGTGGCCGTTTCGTTAACCAACTTGGTGACTTGGGCCTCGGCCAATTGGTCATAGTACGTATTACACTTTCTGAACTGTACGGAAGGTTAGTAAACGGTGATTTCCATGAGGACGCCACTTTTTGAGGTTTGTACATTTACCCCTTTGATTGATTATGGTTTGCAGTACTGCTAATAAACCTCAGCTAGTTTGATTTGGTTTCTGAGGAGAGCGTGCCACTCCAGTTCTGCCTAGACACCGGATAAATTTGACTAAAGTTCAGGAATCGGAGATACGCACCTAACAGGTTGGGACCTATAGGAGAATGCATGAGGGATAAATGAATAAATGCAGCTTCATATGGTATAGGTAGATCTGGTTTTAGCTTGGTCTGTAGTGTCGACTTCGCCCTCGCCATTGTCAATTTAAGCAAAACTATCCCACGGATGTCTCGCAATACCTCTCCTTTGTTCCTCCTCACCAACACCGTACGCATGACACAACCGATTTCTGTACGACAGTCCTTGATCACTCCAATCGGCCTTTCGTCTTTACGCAAGTGGCTCTCCACGAGGATGACTATATCGCCACGTTTGAACGATCTCTCTTCGGAGATTCCCTTTTGCCGAAGCTGCAGGGTCGGTAAGTACCCCTCGTCCAACCTTTCCTGAAAGCCTATGCCAGGTGGTTTCATCGTTTCCATCCGGTGATGCACTTTCCACGTAGGGTTTTCGGCGTGATTGCTCCTACGTTTGACCGCAATAATAACAGGTCGCTGGGAATGGGAGCCGGTTCGCCTTTCCGGTCTGGGACGATCGGCACCAGAGATCCGTTGTTCAGCATGCATTCTACTTCTGTTAGTAAAGCAGCCAGAGTCCCTTCATTGGGGCCTTTTTGCGGGGTCAGGGCCGTGATTACCGTCTTAGCTGATGGTATCATCCTTTCCGAAACGCCACCGCGATGACTGGTGAAAGGTGGGTTGAAGTGCCATTCCATCCCCTTTGTTACAGTTTTGTTTTGTATTTTGGAGTGGTCCGGGGGGGTTCCACTATTTATTCAACTCCTTACTGGATCCAGCGAATTTCGGGCCATTGTCTAAGCATGCGTTCTTGGGGACTCCCCGCCTCGCAACGAACCAATGAAAAGCCATTAGAAATGAATCAGTGGTCATATCATGCACTACTTCGAGATGCAATGCTCTAGGTTGTACACATGTTATCAGGCTGTCCTACTTCTTTTGCGTGCTCCCTTGCTGTCGTACAAGTAACGGGCTAAGGTAATCTACACCAATTTCCACGAATGGTCACCATCCCGGTTGAACTTTCACGGCTGGAGACGGGGCCATCATTCGTTGGCCCGCTACCGCACTCCGGTGAGGACAAGTGAAGAAGTTGCCCATGGCTCACTTGACCGTCGCTGGTCTTTTGGTCACTCAAAATCGTCGACGTATATTGTTCAATAAGGGGTTCAAACCTGCGTGCCCCTCCTCTCCATTTACATGGTCTATCAGGCATCAGGTTATGTAGTGGTCACCAGGGACCACTGTGGGGTGGTTTGTTTCGTACTATAGATTTGAATCCGTCAGCCGCCCCCAACTCCCGGTAGCATGTTTGCTCGTATAGGGTTTAGTCTTTCCGCACTGCTGTACAACAGCCCGCTCCCTTTTGTGTCATCATCTAGTCTGGCCAGCTCACGAGTCCCGGACGGGAAGGAGTCCTATTGTGGTAGGCGAAGGAGGTCCAGTTCGGCTTTCTTCAGCTCGTCCGGTAGTTTAGTTTCTACATTCAACGCGTTCTGCAGTCGTGTGTTATCAGACCAAGACTCTGGACATTTTTATCCAGTCGGGGAAGTGAAACAGGTTTTTCATAGGGCTGACGCCTCCCGTGGAGTTTGTAGCCAGTATCAGTCTTTTGATCTCGATATTTCCATCATCAGGCTTAAGTATTAGCAGCTTTGGCCACATCTCTTTAGATGCGGTTGGGAATTGCGGTCCCATTATCCACATCCGCAGTCCCTCCAGTGTTTTCAGGCCGCTGGAGCAGAAGTCAGCCGGGTTACCGGCGGATTGTACACAATGCCACTGATCGGTTTTAGTCGACTCATGAATCACGGTGAGTCTGTAGGCCACGAATGTGTTAGACCGAGTGCTAATGTTGTTTATGTAATGTAGTACCGTGGCCGAGTCCATTCAAAAGTTTGGTTCCCAGCGTATCCGATCGGAGCATCTTCTATTCAGCTTCGCGGCTTTCACGGCCAGTACTACTGTCGTCAGTTCCAACCTCGGAATGGACACTGTTTTCAGTGGAGCCACTCTTGCCTTTGCGAATAATATCTGACTGTGCCGCCCACCACTTTCGTCTACCCAACAGCCGTAGGGCACTATCCCGTAGCCTACTTCTGGTGCATCTGAAACCAAGTGGATTTGTGCATCGTTTGCAGAACTGACTCCTGTCAAGCATCTTTGTATCTTGATCTCGCCAGTTTGATCTAGTGTGCAACCAGTCGCGCCATGGCTTGTTACCGTCATCCTGGAGAGGCTCGTCCCAGCCCGTCCCTCTCTGGAAAAGCAATTTCAGCAAGCACTTTCCTGGTGACAACCATGGCGAAACGAATCCCGGGGATCATAGAGGCTTGAGGCTGATGAAAGGATTCCTCTCCGTGTGGCTGGTTGTATGGGTAGGTCCAGGGTGAATATAAATTCACCACTTTCGGGCTTCCACTGAACTCTAAGCGTGCGCCATACTCCCGAGGAGGATCCCAAAACCTCTCTCGTGCGCTCCATTTTCTCGGACCTCGGGATAGCATTGGGCACCTCCTGGCCGTTTGAAGTCCATTTGGTGGGGTTGAATCCACCGGCCTTTAGAGTGGCGATCGGTTCGGTCATATAAAGGATGGCAGTATTCGGGTCATCAAAGGAACACAGAAAATCGTCCACATAGAAGTGGTCCATTGCACCTCCTAGCAAATTGCTGGTGCCGCCGAAACGCTTGAGGGCTTCTCGGAGGGCAATGTTAGCGCAGAAGGAGGGTGACGCCGTCCCAAATGGATGAACCACCAGCCTGTACTAGTCCGGTGCACGATTCACGTCGCTCTCAGGCTACCAGAGAAGACGAAAGACGTCCATATCTTCAACGGGCGTCTTCACTTGTAGAAACATTCCACATAAGTCCGCAGAGACGGCCACTTTTCCTGGCCGAAATTGACATGAAACTTCCGCTAGTTGTGTTGTCCAGTCTGGGCCCTGTAGTATATGTAACAGCCGGTAGTGGAAAATCCTCCTTTTTCCCTCGCGGTTCAGTGCTTTTCCCAACATCACTCATTTGCCTACACTATTGACTTGTCTTTACGAACTGGTTGTTTTTCTGGACCACTACCAGAATGCAGGGTGACTACGGGCTGGTGGCCGTTCAGTGACACCGGGTTGGACTATTTCGGGCCCTTGTGGATCAAGTGCGGGAAAAGATTAGAAAAGCGATACGGATGTATCATGACGTGCATGAAGTCACGTGTGGTACACCTAGGAGTCGCATATTCGATGACGACCGATCCGTTTCTACGGGCCTTGCAAAGGTTCATCAACCGACGAGGCGTACCGGCCGATATATACTCAGATAATGGATCGAACTTTGTGGGCGCTCAACGGGAATTGCAGCGTTGGCACAGGAACATAAACAGGGACGAACTGCAGGATCGAACCGTGGCCTACGGCATACGATGGCATTTCAACCCCCCACAGGCCAGTCACCGAGGCGGCATATGGGAACGCATGATCCGGTCCGCCAGACGGATATTGCTGTCAATCATGGAGCAGCAGCCGCCCGACGACGAGACGCTGAACACCGTCATGACTGAGGTGGAGCGAATCCTGAACAGCCGCCCCCTGGTTACAGTAATGAACGGCGACCCCACCCACCTGGCGCTCACCCCGAACGACTTATTGACGTTAAGGTCGAACGAGGGTTTCTAAGGGTCGGTAAATCTTCGCGGGAGCTACCTTCACGGATGGAAGCAAGCGAACTATCTGGTCAAGGTCGTCTGGAGGCGATGGCTGTGGGAGTACCTACCGGCTTTGCAGACTCGACAGAAGTGGCTGGCCAAAACAAGACCATTCAAAGTTGGGGACGTGGTTATGATCGCTGACGAACGCGCACATTCCAGCACTTGGTCTTTGAGAGCAGTTACGGAAACCATCAAAAGCACTGACGGAATGATAAGAACAGTGAAGGTGAAGACAGCTAACGGAGTGCTCATTCGTGACATACGCAGTATTAACCTACTCGAGAGCGAAGACGGAGGAGCTGATAACCCTGAGGCCCAGTAGACCTTTTCACACCAGTCATCGAGGTGGATAGAGAAACACCATATAAACCACACGGTCTCCGTCAAACACGTTACAGTGCTCGCGGTCTTTCGTTGACATTACAGAAGGTTCTTTCCGATATGTGGTGATGAATGCGATCCCATTGTACATCCCGACACATACAAACATGCACGACGCACTCTACATCCCGTAAACCCATCAAACATGTGACAGTGTTTGTTGTTTTGCTTTTTGCTGACGTTACCGAATGCCCCTTGCATATGTGGAAATGGCGGAGCTTAGGTCACACACATGCTACATTTTACTCGTTTTCTTGCCACACGGTCTTTTGTTGACGTTGCAGAAAGTCCTCCTTTGATGTGTAGTCATACCTGTGATTTCACTGTACACCCCGGACACACACACACACACACACTCAAGCACATACATCCAGGACCGGACGGCCGTTTACAAGGACAACATCTATGTGACCCTTCACGCCCGCCATCGGTCATTTGGTCTCGTGGAAGATGTAGACTAGCCTCACGCCTATGTAGCCAATGGGTTAGGTGCGACCAGTAGTAGAACGTTGACGACGAGCATAAAGCGCGCACTGACAGCAGGGCCTAGGAAGGTAGGAAGAATCAGTACCTTTATACCGAACCTTTGACTCTGCTAAGGATCCAGGAGGATTTTGGTGGGCGGTGTAACAGCCGGTCGTGGAAAATCCCCCTTTTTCCCTCATGATTCAGTGTTTTTCCCAACATCACTCATTTGCCTACACTATTGACTTGTCTTTACGAACTGGTTGTTTTTCTGGACCAATTGTTGTTTGTTCGCGCCCAGAGCGCCACTTTGGCACATCCTTGTTCAGGACCTGCGTGACGCACGTGCTGTTTGCTCACACGCTGCTATTCGGTTTCTCGTTGTTGAGTCCTTGTGATCGTATTATTGAGGTTTGTATATTTTTTATGTCACTTCATGTAATAGTCCAGTATCGTAGAATATCACGGATAATCGTCTTTTGATTTCGAGATCCGTTGCGAATTTGGCTACGCATTGCTCAAACGTTCGTTACAGTATATGGTCGTTGAGCGACAGACCCCGGCATTTCTCGGCACAGTCGAAAACCACCCTGACCTTCCTCGGTTTTTTGGAGTTCATGACCGGGTGGTGGGGTAGGTACCACCTCAAATTTACACTGATTACCGCTGTATCCCTTGTTTTATTATAGCACATGTGTACATCATGTTGCATGGCTTGCATATCTTCTATCCTTAATAGTGGTTATGGAATTAGCCTGGTTTTGAGGAAGTGCAATCTTTTCAGAACCTTTTCTCGACTGTTTGGCATGTACTTCATGTTGGGTCTCCACGGGACAGGAAATTAGAAACGATTTGTTACATACTTAGCTTTCTCAGCCACCATTTTCGGAGCCGGCCTAGTTTCTCGCGGTGGGGGATCTCCCTCAACGGCCGGTGCAGTTGACTTGGATTTGTTTGCCGCATCTTCCATCTGTTCTACCATATAAAGTTCAACCGAATATAGTGCGTACTGCATAGGGTGCTTGGCGAATTCCTATCCTTTGATACAGGACACAGTGCGCTTCCGGTACATCACAGCCGATCAGCAGACCAACCTCGTTGTTCAGCCATTCCTCGATCTTAACTCCTTCGAGATGCAGCCGCTGAGTCAGAATCGACTTCACTTACTAAGGTACTCCCATCGGCAGATCTATGGTGGATGCTTTTGAAGTTTCTGATCTGCTGTTGTTGACCAAGGAAACGAGATGTAGGTACTGTCTGGTCGATTGGATGATCTGAGTACCACTCGCTGTGCTAACCGCTAGTGAAGATTGACCACCTTTGATCCCATATCTCTCTGCAAACTCCTTCCTCAACAGAGTGGTATCCGGTCCGCTATCTACGAAGGCCAACTCTCTTATCCCCCCAACTGAGGTTTCTACGCCAACTGCTATTATTCCCAGGCGAATGAGCTAGGTAGTAGAAAGAGACACTGAGCAGGCCGCACTTGGCTTCGGGATTTCTTTAGCACTCAACTTCTTGGGTTTGTGCAGTAGATAATGGTTTTGCCCGAGGCGTCCATCCTAATTACTACTGGACTTCATTCGGAACACCCCTGGTGGATGTGAATCGATGAGACAGACAACGCAAGCACCCAGTCTCTTAGCCACTTCCCGTTGTTCGTTGAGGTCTACTTTATGGAGGCGGGGGAATTCCACTAGGCGATGAAGCGCCCCACCAACCTTACAAACCGACAAATGTTCACCTTTTTGGGATAGCGCGTGTGCGTTCTCCCATGATTGGCCTCAGCTTCATCCCCAGTCCAGCTATGTGTCGTCGAAATCCCAGGTAGATTGCTCCTCTCGAGCATAAGTGAGCCTAAATGACCGTTTTCTATTGGGGCTTGACGGCCTATAAACAGCGACAGGTCTTCAAACGTAATTGTTCGCCCAAATCTACCGATCCCCTGGGCTTTCTCGGCCCATCCACTCTGTAGTTCTGTGGATAAACTGAGCACTATAGTATCCAATGTGTGAATTGCACTCTGGTCCGACTGACGGCCTTAGTGGTTCAAGGAGATGCTGCATTTCTGCATTTTTATCATCAGATTGATTAGTGAACCTGACTCGACCTTAGAACGTCTTGCTTCCGATGGTACACCACCCATCAAGTTCCAAGCAAACTTAACTGGTTGCCCATACAGGTCATTCAATATTTCATGTGCCAGGGTGTAACTCGCTTCGGGATCCAGCATCGGGCACCCGTTGATCGCTTCCCTAGCTCTTCCACGATAGTAACGTGGAAGATACAGGAATCTCTGTCCTTGATCGGATACTCTCCTTTCTACAAAGTTCCCGTATTGTTTAATGAACTTGCAGTACTGTTCTGCGCTCCCGTCAAAGGGGACAATTCCACCCACGGCGCGTGTTCCACTGAAACAAGTAGGCCTCAATCGTTCCATGGAATTGCTGGGCTCAAAAGCTGCGTGCCCCGTGGTCCCCAGAACTAACTCTCGCTCTCGTCTTCCAAGTTGTTCTTTCCTGGCTGACTCATCTTCTTCCCTAGCCTGCCTAAGCTGGTTTTCGAATCCAAAACTCTCAATCTATAAATGTCATTGCGCTTAAATTCTACTTCATTTGCTGAAACACATGGAGTTGCACAGGCGGGACTTGCAGACCCAGAAAAGTCCAGGGAATCGGTATCACCCAAAAATACCCCAGCGACTTGCCGTGTTACTTCCTGTCCAGCTTCGGTTTGCTTTTGTCCTCTTCTCAGCATTTCTGATGGACTCCCTTGAGAAGGTTCCAAATTGAATACTGATACGGTTATTCCCATCGTGAGTAACGCGTAGCCCGACTGAAGAATCTCTGATCGTTGATTCTACGGTACTGGATTAACAAATTATGCCCATGTAAGTATGTATAAACCTCAACTGT
The DNA here is from genome assembly GCA_948099385.1 of Fasciola hepatica. NCBI lineage: Eukaryota > Metazoa > Platyhelminthes > Trematoda > Plagiorchiida > Fasciolidae > Fasciola > Fasciola hepatica. The sequence goes on from CANUEZ040000133.1 coordinate 2,312,960, forward strand.
ACGGCCACGACATCTAGCAACGAGGGCAAGAGTTCAACAAAGGTTTAATGTCAGGTACCACCGTCACGGCAGTCCGAGTTCGAATCGAAAATATGCCACGGCACATGAGCAAAAAATAAACAAACGCCCAAGTGTAGTGATTGATGCATGTTGTACTCGTTCGAGGGTCAAGAAGATAAGGCGCGTAGTCTCAACACTACGAATGTGTGACAACAGCCAGGGAATAGTCCCACAAAAGCACAATAAACTAAAAGCCGGCTCAGTCTCCCTTGAAATCTTCAAAGCTGGTGATAAGACAAGCCATAGTACTCGCGAAAGAGAGGTTTACGGAGGACTGCAAGTGATCTAACCTGGAAGATGAAAGAAATCGTGCTGGACGAAGGATACTGGAGGAGAGCACACAACCTCCTCTAGTGAAGCTTGTAAACGGTGTTGAGGAAAACGAGATCAGTGTAACGAATAAAGCTAAGGCAGCTCTAGAATTTAAGGTGCGTGAGCTTAAAAATCCCTGTAGATGCTCTAAGAAGAAAAGACTGCTAGCTTCCATGCGCTCGTCGATTAAACACACGATGCCTGCAGCATTTGCAACAAGTGGGATGAATTAGCAACCACACTGTTTGATTCACAGATCTTTGCGCTCTCCGAGGCACGGCTGACACCGCAGGATGTCGTCAGTCACGCTTGCTTGGTGGGCTTCTTGCGGTGCAGGAAGGATCGAAATGATGGCAGATTAGGTGGTGGAGTGCTGTTGCTTGTTGCCACGCACTTGTGCCGGCAAGAAGGAACGGGAATCGGATTATTAAAGGAGCAGGGTATAAGCTGTGCTATTAGAACGAAAAGAGGCCCAGCCACCCTTATTTTGAGTTTACCGAAGCCCATCCTCTATCAGAGTTGGAGGTACTGAACTGCCGGTGGTAGTCGACGCAGCCAGTAAAGACGAAGCAATGCTCATCATGGAGATTTTTACAGCACAAAAGTGGATTGGAAATTGGTGTGCACCACCGGGATCTTCCGAAGGTGCTCTTTTGCAAGTCCTGCCGAGAGAAGCACTCATCCAACTCGTGAAGCAGGAAGCTCGTTGGAGGATGGCCCAGAACTCCGCCACACTTGATTCGGTAATGACGAATTATGAAGTAGACTTGGGTCCGGTGGTCATCAGAGCACCACCAGGGAAGAGCGACCAGGGGTGTTAATTATCAAAATGGTGGAGCTTGGAGGAGCATGGCCGGACAGATGCAACCGTAGGCTCTGTAAGACGTCTTCGAGCAATACGTATCTAAGTTTGCAATGAATCCCGAAATCAGAACGCGATTATAATAATAGTAATAATTGTATATTTCGGATGCGCCCGAAGCATGCTAGAATGCATGATCAGATGATCATAGTGATGCCAGAGTGAGAATTTGCAAAAGGGTGCAACACCTGCGTGCAGAGTATCAAAGAAAGTGTTACAGTGAACTAAAAAGGGGGGTAATGCCCGGCAAGTCTAAAGGTCAGGGTCAAATGGTCAACCCGGCTGACAGTGTTTGGAATCGATTAAAAACCGGAGGCAGGTGCGCAAATAGTACCGGAAATAATCACAACGTTAGAAATTCCAGCTGAATAAATGGATATTTGGTATAAAAAACTAGGAAAGACGAAAAAAGATTTCGTTGAGGGGAATTAAAAGAGTCGTTTGTACGCAGCAGGGTTTGAAGAGTATAAGGATGGAAAACTCATGCATGTACAACAATGAATCTTCAGATATGAAAGTCCGTGAATAAACGACCAGTGTGATGGTTGAGTCTAAGGGTGAGATGCCGACGTCGCCAATCACCGGGAAAGAGACCAACACGCCCCATGGATAGAAGAAGGGGTATTAAGGGCTCCGGTGGAAGAAGTAGCCTGGGTAAGGCTGTAAGTGTTCAGTGATTTATTTTCATTGATTTATGTATGTCACGAAGAAATGGAAAGCGTATGGAGTTACGACAGTAGGTCAACGTGAATTGCACTCTGTCGTGATTGCAGGGGCGGATAGCGCGCGGAAGCGATAATGTAGTACAGGGTGGATAAATGACCTGATGACCTTTTTGATAGGCAGATCACACGGCACCTGTGAATCGCCATCTGCGGAACCAACGAGTTTGGTAAGAGAAACGAGAGCGGGACACTGGATTCAGAACAAAATGAGACACTGGGCAGAGAAGGAAGTATTATTCACCCTACGACTGGTACGTCAAGGAGTATTAACACCGAAATATATCAGCCTGCAAAGCCAGTGGTATATAAAGTGGTGGCTGGATACTGGAGGAATCTGATATGCAGCAAACGATTGCGTACTTCGTGCGAGGGAGACTACCAGAGTGCTGGTGGCAGGAAACGGCCGAAAGAAAACAGGTGAGCGAGCAGCAAATTGGTAACTTCATATAAGGTTGGTTTGAAATGTCAAAGTGGAAGTGGACGACAAATCCGTGTTGACCGCTTGGTTACAGCGATTCAACAGGTGTTCGGTTTTGCGGGAGAGACGGTGGAGTAATTCACAGGTAAGTGTGCGACTCCGGAAAGGTAGGCAAGAAGTAACGGCCAAGGTCGGTGAGTGCCTGCATAAGCAACAACTGCATGAGGAGGAAAAAATGGCTAGCAGGTAAGGGTGAAAGATGTTCACTGGTGCGTGCATTAATAGTGGTAATTTGTGCCGGGCAGGATATAACACCAGAATGGAGAGCATGCTCGAAGGGAAACCGGTAATAAGTGGAGGGGAATGGAGCGAACATTTACAGTAGCAGTATGAGAAGAAAGACAGAACTTGTAGGCCACAGGCGGTGCTAGTGGATGAGACTGACAATGCGCTGGACATCCAACGTAAAAACCATGAAATTCTACGATACTGGATCATCAAATGAAAAACGGCATGAATCGCATACGAACCGCAGGTATGCGATCACGGGGACTCAGAAAACGAGGGCCAAAATTTGGCATGCTCAAAGGGAGCACGAGCTTCACGCAGGTCTAGAATAAGGATATGACCGAGTAGCGCGCTGGACGCAGACAAATGAACGTTGAATCGTAAAAACATACAGTGCATAAAACAAGTCAATACTGTAAATAAGTTAGTGATGTTATGGAAAACGTGAAATGGCCTCTTTTTGGGAGGGGTTTTCACTATCGGTGGGTACACCGTCCACCAAAATCCTTCCGGATCCTGGAAAAGTCAAAGGCTTGGCACAAGGGTACTGATTCTTCCTACCTGCCTGGACCCTGCAGTCGGTGCGCGTGCCTAACAACTTTGCCGTCAGCAATATACTTACGATAGCACTTGATCCGGTGGCCACATCGACTCGATGTTACTCTACATCATCCATGAAAACGGCTGATCCATGATGGGTGTGAAGGAGAGACATAATTGCTGTCCTCGGGAGAGCCTTTGTGCATTGGCTGCCTCTGCTTCTATGAATGCGTGTGCGTGTGGGGGTCATGGGTGAGGTCGCACTCCGGTATATGAGTGAATAGTAACGACCACTGCCTCCAGGAGGTATCTTCAGTATTGGCGGTTATAAATGAAGATCGATCAGCCCCCCTGCGTGCTGTGATGGAGGTCATGGAGTATAAAGGTGTAATATGCGAATGTGTGATTGCCGTGTGTCTGGGTGTATTAGGGAATCGCAGTTACTACCATATATGGTAAAGGCCTTCTGTAGCGCCATCGAAGAACGATGAGCACTGCAACGTGTTTGATGCAGGTCATGAAGTATAAACGTGTATCATGTAGGTGTGTGAATAAGTGTGAGTGTATTTGAGTACGTAATGTCATAAAAACCACCACAAACGGAAAGTGCTTTCAACCACTTCAACGACGAATGAGGAATATTCTGCTAGTTTTTGTGTTATCGGCTTCTCCGTCTTAACTCCCAAGGCGGATTATACTGCTTACGACGCGGGTTAGCATTCCTTTGGCGGTCTTCACCTTGACAGTTGGTATCATTTCATCGAGGAGTCCAATAACTTCCATGACGACGCCCAAAGGCCGGGTGCTGAAATGAGATTGTTCGCCCGCGATCATTGCTACATCCCCAGCCTTGAATGGTCTTGCTTTGATCAGCCACCTCTGTCAAGCTTGCAGAGCTGCTGGGTACTTCCGCAGTCATCGCCTCCAAAAAACCTTGGCGAGATAGTTTGCTTGTTTCCATCGATGAAGGCCGCTCCCAAGAATATTTGTCGGACCTTGTAAACACTCTTTCGACCTTTACGTCAATAAGTCGGTCGGGGTGGGCGCCAGATGGGTGGGGTCGCCGTTCGTTACTGGAACCAAAGGGGAGGGGTTTGTTCAGGAATTTCCCGACCTCGGTCATGACGGTGCTCAACCTTTCGTCTTCGGGCGAGTGTTACTCGATGGTCGACAGCGACATTCGCCTGGTGGATAAGACCAGGCCTTCCCATAGGCCACCGCGATGACTGGCCTGCGGAGGGCTGCAGTGCCATCGTATACCATAAGCAGCGGTTTGGTTCTGCAGCTCATTTCTTTTCGTGTTTTGGTGCCAATGCCGCATTTCCCCGATGAGCGCCCACAAAATTCAACCCCTTGTCAGAGTATGTACCCTCTGGTATGCCTCTTTGGTCGATAAAGTGTTGCAAATCCCGGAGGAAGGGGTCGGTTGTCACCAAATGTGTAACTTCTAGGCGTACCATGCGTGACATCGTGCACATCATGACACCCGTATCTTTTCCCAACCCTTTTCCACACTTGATCCATAAAGGTCAGAAATGGTCCTGCCAGGTATCACTGAAAGTCCACCAACCCGCAGTCAATGTACACTGTGGCGGCAGAGCCATTTTGTTCAACTTTGTTCCACTTTTTCACGCAAAACTTTGTTTTTATTATGCAGACCGATTGCCCCAAGTCCAGTTCAGTCTCGTCTCTGAGTCTCGTAGCTTTCACGTCTTTAAAGTTTTGCTGTTCAATTTTCCCTCCCTCGTGCCATTGTCCCTGCCTAATAGTAATTAGCTTACTTGTCGACTATCAATTAGGTTCATTTGTTCTGTCATTTTCCGTGGTAAGGTTCCACCTGGATAACATTCAATTAATACGGCAACGATAACCCTAGGCCTGGAGCTTTTTTCTTGCCCACCCCATATACTAGGTTCTTCGTTGAAGGTAACTCATCCCCAATTCTTATACCCTATATACATCATATCAAATTCACTTTACCCGGTCCAGCCGGGGCTCATTCCCCTTCTCTTAGTTCGCCTGGCATTTCGAACCGGAATCTCATCTCGGAGGCCACCATTTATTACCAAATCATCTTTATCCTTCTTCCTTGTCTTCACCATTTTTAGCATTCCTTTTCTCTCTTTCGCTCATAGCCTGCATTCCTTAAAAGTAGTTCCAATTTCTAGATACTATAGGCTATTCTTCACCTCTGGCCTTTGATCCCCGGCTGGGAGCATCCCAGACTGCCACTTTCTATTTTTATTTTTTCAGAGAACCACTGGTGTATCTTCCCCTCGAAGGCTTGGTGTAATACCTGGCCCACATTTCCTGCTAAAAATTCAATATACGCCTGTAATTTCATCTCTACCACATTGTCCTGCTCTCAAGAACCCCTCGCAACCTGGTCGAAAACTCCTGGACTATCCGATCTCTAAAGCTATGTGACAACGCCAATATCACTCGTGCGAAACCCGCCGGTGCGGGGCGCCGTCAGATCCACCGCATTGGCCGGCGCACATCGGGCGTGCAAGACGTCTGCAACGATGTGCCGGTGAAGCTGGGATGGCGGATCGCACCTCCTGTTACCAAAAGCGGTTTTCCAGGTTGGATGTCCAGCGCACGTTCAGCCCTACCCACCAACACGGGTTGCGGCAAAAAACACCATTTATACACCCGAAATGCTGCAAATATGCCAATATCTCTCCGATTCATCGCCTTTTTTTCACCATACTCATCTTCATCTCCGCCATGTTAACATACCGTTTCTTAAGCCCAACAAAATTTACCTTCCCTATCACATAATCATCGCGGGGTTTACAGACTGTTACCGTACTTGGCTTACCGTTCATGATCGCTTTTCCCGAGGATTCTTGCCAAACCACCAACTTGTCCCATTCGCAGACTCAACCAATTGCCAAGATAAAACCCGCCCCTTTTCATCACATTCACCGATATATTTGGAATAGGTCACACCTAATGTTGCCATACACTTCCGTCTCACAATGCCCAAACAGTATATTTCACCGGGGAATGTTTGTTTCCAGAGCATCCCAACAGTTGACGATATTGAGACAGTTCGCTTTCTCCATCGGTCCTTCTGTTCGCCCACACGGCTGTAGCATTGCAATATACCCACATTGCTAAGGTTCACGCCCTCCCTATATATTCCTATCTGAGGGACATCTGTATCGCAGCTTCTTGATCTTTTATCATCAAATGATCCACCTATTACAAAGAACATCAACAAATAGTATTTTACCTGCCAACTACCTCACAGCCCATCTTCGCAAACGTATTTACCGGTTGTTTGTGCTTTTTCATATCCAGTATTCTATCTGGTAAATCCTCTCAGACAGTTTTGATCCTTGCAACTCTCTGGTCATCATGTTCAACCATCAGATAGTTATCACAACGTAAATACTTACTCGTCATTTTGATACTCATCTCCTTTGCAAACCATGTATCTGCCACTATCACGGCTACGTATCACAGATTGATCTGTCGCCCAGTTCCCATTTCCGTGTTAGTGCGTCAGATTCCACCTTCCTGAAAGCAAACAACCTTCCCAACGACTACATGTTTGCATCCGACCACTTCTTTCCCCGTCACCTAGGCAATCTCTCTCCACAAATGAGTCCTCCACGGGGCATTTAACTGACCCAGCTGATATTCGGTCGCAAAAACTTTACAAGGATAATATTGGAAGGAACTTCCTTGTTCTTTGTCCACAATTTCATTCCTTTTATGGTCTGATTTCCAATCCTTAGCCGTTTCATGTTCCACGAAGCGCTATGGCTGGTTCGCAACTCCCTTGAAAACTTCTTTCTACTCAAGGTGAAAAAACTTCCGTCAATTATATTTGATTCTCTCGCTGCGCAGTCCCTCTTTTAGTAATGTTCGAGCAAGAGTCCACTGCTTCCAATCTACTCCATTCCATTTAGGCCGGGTTGGCCACCCGACCTTCAGTTCAAATTTGCCGGGAGCTGCTATAAGGAGTGGCTTAAATGCATCCCCTGCACATACCAGAGTCACCATCCTGGAATCGGGACTCTGCTTACAGCTGAACTGTTGCAGCATGCCTCGGGGTCACCCGAAATAAACCATCATCATCATTATCATTATCACGTGTTGTTCGTCCGCGACAAAATTTCGTCTCCTACAGTGTAAACAACGTTGGATTACGAGCTTCAGATTCGCCCTTCCTTTCAAAAACCAAATTGGACAACAAGTCAACAACTGCAGCTGGGTTGCAGCAAAAGGTTGGATACAGAAGATGAGATTACCAGATACAGTCACAGCGAAATTCAAGCCGGGCGACTCTCGCTCGAGGCAACGGTAGGAGTCCGGTTTGTGACAAAGATTTGGAGAAATAAAACAAACAATCGGAATTCCAGAAAAGATAGTTCACAAGAATGATAAATGTCGTTTGTAATGTGGATGCTAATGCATGGAACGGGGTTTCCTGAACTTCTTTACAGCGGGCTTGAAATTGGAACACAGGTGCCGTCTTCGGGAGAGCCGTTGTGCCTCGGCCGCGTGTGTTTGTATAAGTGTGCGTGTGCTTGTGGGTGTCATTGATGAGATCGCACTCTGGTATACGGGAAAATAGGACCAGCTCTCATCTATGGGAGATATCTCGCATAATGTTCGTGATACACGGGAACAATCAACCCTGCGGTGTGTTTAGATGGAGGTCATGAAGTATAAACGTGTATTATGTAAGTGTGATTGGTGTATGTCTGGGTGCATGATAGAATCACAGCTGCGGCCACATGTGCCAAAATCTTTCTATAACGTCGACGAAAAACGGTGAGCACTGCAACGTGTTTGATGCAGGTCATGAATTATAAACGTGTATCATGTAGGTGTGTGAATAAGTGTGAGTGTATTTGAGTACGTAATGTCATAAAAACCACCACAAACGGAAAGTGCTTTCAACCACTTCAACGACGAATGAGGAATATTCTGCTAGTTTTTGTGTTATCGGCTTCTCCGTCTTAACTCCCAAGGCGGATTATACTGCTTACGACGCGGGTTAGCATTCCTTTGGCGGTCTTCACCTTGACAGTTGGTATCATTTCATCGAGGAGTCCAATAACTTCCATGACGACGCCCAAAGGCCGGGTGCTGAAATGAGCTTGTTCGCCCGCGATCATTGCTACATCCCCAGCCTTGAATGGTCTTGCTTTGATCAGCCACCTCTGTCAAGCTTGCAGAGCTGCTGGGTACTTCCGCAGTCATCGCCTCCAAAAAACCTTGGCGAGATAGTTTGCTTGTTTCCATCGATGAAGGCCGCTCCCAAGAATATTTGTCGGACCTTGTAAACACTCTTTCGACCTTTACGTCAATAAGTCGGTCGGGGTGGGCGCCAGATGGGTGGGGTCGCCGTTGGTTACTGAAACCAGTGGGCGGTTGTTCAGAATTCTATCGACCTTGGTCATGACGGTGCTTAACGTCTCATCGTCGGGCGGCTACCGCTCAGTAATCGACAGCAACATTCGCCTGGTGGACCGCATCAAGCGTTTTCGCAATGACTACCCTGCGGGGGATTGAGGTGCCATGGGATACGGTGGGCCACGGTTAGATTCTTCAGCTCGCCCCTGTTCATGTTTTTGTGCCAGCGCTGAAGTTCCCAGTGAGCGCCTACGAAGTTCGACCCACTGTTGGAGTATAAATCTGCTGGTACGCTTCTTCGGTTGATAGGGCTTTGCAAGGCCAGGAGGGAAGAGTCGGTCATCATTGAAAGCACAATTTCTAAGTGCACCGCACTTGACTTCATGCACGTCATGATAAACCCGTATCTTTTTTCCGGCCTCTTCCCACACTTGATCCACAAGGGTCCGAAATATTCCAACCTGGTGTCGCTGAACGGCCACTAGCCCGGAGTCGCTCGGCACTGTGGTAGCAGGGCCATGTGTTGTTTGCCCGCTGCCGCAGTGCTTCTCCTGCAATGTACACAATGTCGGATTACCCGTTTTACGGTAGCTCTTCCCCTCAGCAACCAAAGGCGCCCCCGGATGATGCCCGTCAAGTGGCTTTCCCCGGCATCTCCCTCTATGGAGTAGACGTGTCGGATCATTAGCACTATCACAGGTTGTGGGGCCGGCAGCAACATGGGATAGTTCGTGTCAAAGCCCAGGTGTGAGTCGGCCAGCTCACCATCTCCCCACAGTAGTCCATTATTGAGTTTGGGGTTAAATTCTTTCATGTCGCCTCTCCGAGATGATATTACTTTGTAGACTGGTCCCCCTTCTTCCGCCCTCTCGAGTTCTCGAATGAATGCCTCTTGTTGTGTCATCCGAAATACACCGTGTTATGTGGCTCGTCGCTCATCGGGGCTTATCGGACCCACCCGTATCCGGCTGGAGAGGTTGATATCTTTCATGACTAACATATGTCTCTTAAACTTGGCAAACCAAACTAATGACCGGAGTGCCTTCGTCCAGGAGGAAAACCTGGCTAATCGTGACAAAAATGAATTTCGTTCGACGAATGTGGCCGTCATCACTACGCCCTTGATCTCCAATTCCACTCCCAAAGGGGCTTCAGTTCGTACACGGACCAGCCCTGTTGGGGCATTTGCAGGAACGTTTGTCCTCCAGTCCACGTGTCAAGTTGCCGGATGTTGGGTACACCCCGGGAACACACATCGGCTCGGTTATCGGCCAGGCCTGACATGCCTCCACTGGTTCATGGCCGTTTCGTCGTGGATGATCGTGAGTCAGTTAGCAACGAAGGTACTAAGCTGGCTCCTGAAGTTGGTAATTTAGTACAGTACTGTCGACGAGTCCGCCAAAAGCTAGCCGACCAAATGTAGAAGTCAAAACATCTCCTTACTGCTTGTACCGCCTCGACTGCTAACACGGCTGGGCTGGGTTCAAGGCGCAGAATCGAAACCGATTTCAGTGGGGAGACTCGGGCTTTGGGGACCAGGATCCTCGTACAGTACTGTTCATCTCCCGTGCACCATCGTCCGTATACCACGGCTCCGTAACCGACTTCGGACGCGTCAGAAAAGGCGTGTAGTTCTCCCGCCGGTGTCGCGTGACCAGGGGGCAAACATCGTGGAATTGATATGTCTTCTGGTTTCTTTAGGGCGATCAAAAGTTCTCTTCATTCCAACCGGTATCCCCTAATCAGCGGATGGTCCCAGTCGACTTTCTTACAGCAGGGCCACTGCACCGGGACCCTTCCGGGTAACAGCAAAGGAGAGACAAAACCGAGCGGATCGAACAGGCTAGAGACAGCAGATAGTATACCACCACGAGTTGCTGGTTGGTCGATAACCTTTAGCTCGAAAACAGGGTTGTCCGTCACGGCATTTTATTGTATCCCTAGGTTGCTTTCGGTTGGGAGTAGAAAGCCATCAAAATCTGTAGCACTATCGGCCCTCTCGTGTTACGGAATGACTCCGAGCACTTCGGGAGCTTTCAACATCCATTTCGTTAGATGGAAGCCGCCCTCTTCTAGCTATCTTGCAAGGCCTCTGAACTGCGCTAGGGCAGAGTCTACATCATCGAATGACTAAAGGTAGTCGTCCACACAGACGCTGCTGCTGACGCTATCTACTACCGACGGATTGACTGAAGCTCCATGCTTGTTCGCTGATTCTCGAAGGGCGTAGTTTGCACAAAACGGCAATGACGTCGCTCAGAAGGGTTAGGCGAACACCCTATAATTTGCCACTGCTTTGTTCCGGTTGTTCTTCCCCTACCACAGGAAACGCAACGCATCTCGCTCTCCTACCGGTACTTCACCATGGAGAAACATTTTCCCGATGTCGTCTGACAAGGCCACTCTGCCCACCCTGAGAAGGTATAAAACTTCAATCGATGGCGTGGTCCAGTCAGGCCCCTGTAGTAGGCGATCATTTACCGACTTGCCCTGGAACTTGGCTGCACAGTCGAAAACCACCCGCAGTTTTCATGTTTCATGGGGTAAGAAAGCGAGTGGTGAGTTAGGTACCAGATCCCCTTCCGGCAGTCTGTGGTAGCAGGCACATTTTCAACATAGCCAAGAGCTTCGTTTCGCATCATTACTTCGGCTTATCGTTCCCACAGATCCCGGTCTCGAACGAAGCGTTCTTTCAGTCGCAGTAGTCTTTCCAGAGCATGGCGTTTTTCGTAAACTCAAGGGTCAGCTGATGTGCGCCATGGGAGGGGAACCTCGAACATTTTTTCAAGGCCTGTAGTTCCTTGCCGCACTGTGCAGAGCAGAGTGGTCCTCTTGAGACAATGATAGTCTCTGGTCTTCCATGTCGCGAGACTCCTTTTCATACAGCCACTGCAATTGATACTCTATATGGTCCGCTTCGGCTGACACGTAATTTACGGAGCCAAGTCCCCCTACTGGGCCATACAATATCGATCCCAATGTTCTGCGTACGGCATAAGGTGCCTGGCGGTTGCCCACTCTCTGGTCAAGTACCCAGTATGCCTCTGACATATTGTAGCCGACGGGATGATCCATTTCGTCATCCTCCCAGACTACGACGGTTATATACTGCAGGTTGAGCCACCCAGTCAAAATTGCGTTCATCGACTTTGATGCCCACATGGAGAGATCGCCTAATGTCATGGCCTCCGTTGATTCAGTTTGCTCGACGATGCCTAAGGAGATTAGCTGTAAACTCACCCGGCATGCAGTCATTACTTGGGTTCCGCTTAATGCGCTGAATACTAAAAACATCGTGCCTTTAGCAAGCCGGTGGTTATCGGCAAACCTCTCTTTCACCAGGGGCGTGTTTGATGCGTTGTGAACTAAGGTCAACGCTTTTGTCACCCTAGTTAGGGTCATCACTCCCACGGCAACTACTCCTAACAGTATTGGTTTACTGGCATACCACGACGTTGGACAGATTACATCGGGCTTGGTGTTCGTCTCTGGTGTAGCTTCTCTCACCTGATGCGACAACCGACGGTGTCTGCCTGCGCAACCCTCGTGAACACATCTGGTTCTTGCTCGGCAAGCAGCCACCAGGCGTGTGGTGTTAAAGAATATAAAGTACGCCCCTGTCTTCCTCGCTATGCCCCAGCGTTCGCCTTTTTGAGAAGTTGATGAACTTGAGGCATTCTAGTGGTCCTTGGCTGGCGTCGCAGTAGCAGCTTCTTGGATAAGCAACAGTTGTAATATCCATGTTGATTGAGAAACTCCTCTTTTGGTCAAGTCCATAAACTTTCTGTTCACATTTGGACCGCTTTCTTCAAACTTGTCCGTGCTGCCACTGTTTTCTGGTCGGCAACTATTCTACGCCTGACGCATGTACTTTTTCTCTTTATTTTCTTGCCTTCCAATGATATTGCTTTGCGGATATTTGGTACGATGGTGAGTCGTACAGATTCAACAAAAGTTTGTTTTGCTACGGATCGATTTCACTTTCTCGGTTATGTTGACTGATCGTAGACATTCAGCTCGTTAACGCAGATTTTTGGCTGTCACGCCCAGGAAGTTGTTCTTTGGGTCTGACCAAGCGCGGAGAACTTGTTCTATTTGCTTGGACTTCGGGGAAGGTACCTACTATTTACTCTTTTTGGTCAACTATTCCCTTTTAACTGAGATTTGTCCTATTTTTGACTACCTTATTGGCTGGATAGAGATTAGGGCTCATTGTTGAAGGTATGATCGCGTTTGTACTTATATTTTTACTTGCTATAAACAACGTAGAATTTTTAGATCAGTCATGTTCTCCATTTAGGTTCTGCATTGATTTGGACTTCGCTCTGCTTTGAGACCCTAAAGTGCTATCCAGAACGGGTGAAGCTTATAAGTCGGTGAATCTAGCATTGAACCATTGGTCAGGCTTCAGCTAGTCCGGAACACGAGCGTTTTGGTCGTACCTGTACTTTAACCTTGCCGCGGGAACGATGTAAACGGCAAGAAGCAATAAGTCGACTACAAAACCCAAACGGTCTAACGATGGAATCGGATCGGTTCATGTCATCGCTGGAGCTAGACAAGTCCCTCTTGACCGTTGTTCTCTTCCTGGCTCCAGGGTTACAGGCTCTAGTCGACACAGTCGTCTTCCTAATTTGAATTTTGTCGCCTGTCGGACTTGGGAAACGTCACTTCAAAAAGGAACTTGCGCAGGATTTGGGGGCTTTCAAAGAGCACCAGAATGAAGAGTTTCTAAGAGTTAAGCGAGAGCTGAAGATCACCAGTCTCTCAGAGGAGTGAGGAAGGAGTATGTCAGTGGGATCCTCGCACCAAAAGGCTGTGATAAAAGAATGCTTGAGTAAGTTCGGGTGCTCACGAGGTCGATTTGCAGCTAGGCCATTAATACTACACATTAAGGAGACAAAAAGACCGGTAGGCAGGACCTCAATCATAAGCTGTGGAATGCGGCTTCCCACTTCATGGGTGGGGCAGACTTGCCGAATGTAGAAATGTCTTCGTTCAGTGGTCGGCCAGCAGTGTACTGGAAGTTTATTAGTCAGTTTTTTTGCAAAGGTCATAGATGACGGACAACGCGTGGCTTATTTGCCGCAATACTGTAAGGGTAGAGCACTGAAAGCAGCTGAGGAATGCGTGAAGCCGCCTCCTGACAAAGGATAGCGTAGAGCTTGTGAGATACCTAGGGGAATATTTGGTCATCTGCTCGAGGTAATGCGACCACTTTTAGAGGGCCTTAAGAGAGGGCCCGGCACCAGCTGCTTGGACTCAGAAGCACTCTCGACTCTAGCCGTTAGAATGGAGAGCTGCATGATAGCTTTGGAGCAGATGAGTTACTCGTCCGATCTCAACTCGGCCGCCAATAAAGTGCAGTTGTTATTCATTCGTATACTCTACAGCAAAAATGGGCTAAGGGAGTTGATCGGTCAACGCAAAACGGTCGGGAAGCAAAATTTAGAGAACTAACGGGAATAATAACAGTTTATTCTGGATGACTTCAAAGCATGCTGCAATATAAGACTAAACAGTATAGTTGGAAGATGAATCACAGTTTCAGGAAGATTGTACAATTATGTGCACGCCATTGAATGTAAGAGAACCATTCAAGTCCATTTTTGTGGTGCCCCCGACGGATTGTTTGATTTCAGAAGAAGGGAACATAATACATCAGCATGAATCTGGGACCCGACGAAAAATCGATCAGTGGTTCGTAGCCACCATAGTGGGGGAAACGTGGCTTGCAAGAGAGGTGATCAATTAAATGACAGGTAAGTATTTGTACGCTGTTATTCCTTAGAAAAGGACTATACTTGGTGAAGGGAGTGTATCAAGGATCGGAAGTGTCTGAGACGAATTATCGGAATAGAGCACCTGAAAGGAAATGCACAAAACAACCGATGAATAGATTTGCAAAGTTGGGCAGCTGGATATGGGCGAAGTGTATGATAAACCAAATGCACTACACACCTGGACCGTGGCTGCCAAAGTCTTGGTGAAAGAATTGGCCGGATAGAATCATACAGACTTTGAGCGGATTGTTTGCCTTTAGAAAAAGGGAATAAATTACATCAACATGAAACTGAGAACTGGCGAAAAATCGATGTGTGGTGCTCAACCCCAGCAGTAGGAGAGATAGCTGGCAAAAATGATGAAGTGACGGATAGGAGACCAACAATTTATGTTCATCACAGAAGGTGGACCACTTGATGGCGACAGAACAGAACTCTGAGGTACAAGAGCTTATCAGATGTGCATATGTGGGACATAATACCTTGCAAGATGAGGATATTGCAGTGCAACAACCCCAAGTGGGCGAACAGCAGAACTGACAGAGAAAGCAAACAATCAGAGAATCATCGATTATTAGGAATCTCTAGAGATATACTTCGCAGCGTCATATACTGTTTGAAGGTTGCGGTACGGAAATCAGTGGCAACAATAAATGCGTTAGTTTTCGAGTGTATCGGTAAAAGTGGGAAAAAGGGGTAATATTTATCTTGGAAAATGGGCAAGTTTACGCATCAGACTGGTGAATATTTTAGCATGAACGGCGGGGAAAAGTGACGAAACCAACGAGCTAATGATGTTGATGGGTTTTTGAGTGTGCAATAATTATGCGCCAAAGAATGTAAATTTTTCCGGGCGAAAAATGGTTGATTTTTGAAGGCGAATTTGAAAGCGAGCACGATGAAAAGTCCACGTTAGCCGGAGGAGACAGTAGCATACTTGCGGCATTTTGAGCTTAGGAATAGTGTTCTTTTTTCTGTTTTTCAATCAAAAACCGGCACTAGTGGATGGGGCTGGCCGTGCGCTAAACACCCCACATGAAAATCACTTATGGAGGCAGGAGGCGCGATCCACTAACCTAACAGCGCCCGCACATCCTTACAGACGTCCTACACACCCGATGCGCACCGGCCAAAGCGGTGGATCTGACAGCGCCTCGCACCGGCGGGACTTACACAGGTGATGTTGGCCAAGGTCACATAGCCGTAGGGATGGAGTAGTCTAGGAGGTTAGGATGGATCCTGAAGAACAGGGTTAATGAGTGAGTGACGGAATGATGGATGGGTATCTGATTTCCAGCCGAGAGTGTGGGCCGGTTAATTCACCGGTGTTGCCTCTGGATCATTCCAAGACATCAAAAAGGAGATGCTTTCCGGTTTGTGCCTAGGAATATAAGAATGGAAAAACGCAGTCTGGGATGCTCCCAGCTAAGAATCAACGGTCAACGGTTAAAAGAGAAATCCAGTAATTTAGACAGGCTACTTTGAGAAGAATGAGGGCTATTAGCCATCGGGAGTGAGTGATAACACAAGAATAATGACAAAAACTAGGAATAAGGATGAAGATTTGGTGGTGGATAGTGGTTGCCAGAATTGGATTGTGCTTGAAAGCTAGGGCAAAATAAAGAAGGGGAATGGGGCCAGTTCGGACCGAATGAAGCGAATTAAGTGTGATAAAGATAGATACCAGACGTGGGAGCGCGTGATTGGGGGGAAACTAACATGAGCAGTTTCAGTGATGTAAGTCATCCCTAGGGATGCTAATATGCTGGGACGGAGAAGGCATATGGGGCAGGTGCTGTCATCGTTGTAAAACATGTTACCCGGGTAGTGCTTTATTTACCCTTTCAAAAATCTAGGTTACCCTCATAAGCGTGTTCCAAAGTGATGCACGTATGGGTTAGTTGCAGTAATTCGGCGACATCTAAATAATTCGTACGGACAGTTTTGGATCGGTCTAGAGTCTGGCAGGCCCCAGTGCCTTCAGACAATCTGTTTAAAATACGGGAATAGACGGTGATGAAGAAACTTTCTCTCAGTTTTGTCTTGGAGTATGGAACTTTAGTAGTTTAGCCTCTGTTATGAAGAGGGTAGGGTGCGTCTTGAGCAAAACATAGGTCAGTGATGGACTTGTGCGCTCTACAAAGTAGGAGGTTGAATAGATGATGAAGGCTGAGTTTCGTACGTCGTAGCCACAGGGGTTCAAGTCTTAGTTGCTCACGTCTCTCGTTGTAGCTCAAGGGAGATGATGAGCCGAGTAAGTGCTTGATGAAGGATCGCTGAACTCTTTTAATCGCAAGTCCATCAGATTTGCGCATGTAGGTGTATACCAAAGGGCAGTACCCGAGCTGCGGTCTGGCCCGGGAACTAAAGATCAGAAGCTGGCTGTCATGCTTTCTTAAAGTTCCGCAGATGAGGTCTATCGTTCTCCTAGTCTTAGCCACCTGGTGGGTGGCTTGCTCTTAGAAGGTGAACGTGGAGGAATACTGTAGGCCGAGATCTCGTGCTAGCGGAGTAATAAGATGTAAGAGCCTTTTAGGGCGAGGGATTTGGGAGGAGTTTGACTTTTATGCTTGAGAATTGCACTATTAGCAGAGAAGAAACTC
Organism: Fasciola hepatica; assembly: GCA_948099385.1. Taxonomy (NCBI): domain Eukaryota; kingdom Metazoa; phylum Platyhelminthes; class Trematoda; order Plagiorchiida; family Fasciolidae; genus Fasciola; species Fasciola hepatica. The sequence continues at coordinate 2,329,927 of CANUEZ040000133.1, forward strand.
AATTTACAGGTGTTAAACCATATGTCAGGAGCCTTCAGGTGGTCAGCTATTTCGGTGAAATAGAGGTCAAGGTATGGGGTTCCAAGGAGTATACAATCTTGATATCATCAGCGAATAGAAACGCGGTGCCATGGCGTTTTACTTTTATTACGTCGGTAACGTAGAGAAGAAATGAAGGTGGGCCTAACACACTGCTCCATATAGCGCCACTTTCAACCGGCTGGGGTGAGGAGAGGTACCTCTCAACCAGACTGCTTGTGATCTTGTGCAAAGATAGGGCGACAACCAAGAAAAGAGTTGGTCTGTTATGCCGTAAGATTTAACCCTGGTTAGCAGCTGAGCATGAGGCACGCGATCAAATGCTTTTGTCATATCAAGGAAGACAACGATAAATATCTTTCCAGGGTCAGCCTACTTTGTGGTTAAATTAAGGAAATCACGTTGGTTGGTCAGGCATGGTCTAGGCTTTAAGAAGCCGTGTTGGTTGCTATTTATTAACCCATGGGCGAGGATAAGGTAGACCATCTTATCTTCGCCTGCCCTTTCCATTATCTTAGATATAATGGGAGTGTGAATTATGGGGCGGTAATAAACAGGGTCATGTTGGACACTCTTCTTACGAAGGGGGATGATAACGGAACTATCCCACTGGAATGAGAAAATGCTTTGTGAAGTGGAGAGGTTGAATATGTTTAGCAGAAGCATCAAAATGTCCGGGCCGCCAAGGCGAAACAGAGCTGGAGGGATACCATCGGGTTTAAGGCGGGTCAGGGGCCGGGTGGTATTTAACAACCTTCTGAATTCGTTGGCTGAGAATACTACGGTCGGCAAGGTATCGGCGGTCAAGGAGGTAAGATCCTGGGTTGGAGTTTTGTGATCTGTTATGAAGGTAGAAGCGAAGAAATTATTGAATATTTCAGTGGTTAACTGCGGCAAGTTAATATAAATGTTCTCTGTTAAGAGTAAATATGGTATTTTGGTTGTAAAGAGGGTTTTTTAGCTTAAATGAGGCCAGAGAGGTGGGATAGTTGGTAGCTTACAGTTCTTGCTTTTACAGTTTGTGCACCCTTTCGCTTAGTAGCTCTCGGAGAGGTGGCTCCGGCAGAGGAAGATAGAGAGGTCGTTGGTCCCTTCTTAGGCAAGCTGCAACTTCTCCAGTTAAAGTTGCATTTTTTATTGTCGATAAGTCCTTCTCACACTGGTTTTGACCATCTTGGAAGAGATGATGTTTAGAGAGCAGAATAAGTCAGAGTACATCACTTCCAACTCCAGGTGGGGATTGGATGTTTGGAAGAGTTCATCCCAGGTCTGCTTACGCAGGATGGTGGGTAGAATATGTCATTCTTCATTTGGGAAAGGTTTCTGATTTTGAGGAACTTTGTGGTGATGCGGTTGACTGGAGAATTCACATGTTATGGCCTTATGATCACAACCAGGAAGGTGGCTAAAGAAATTTGCTGTTATATTTCGCAGGCCCAAAAATAAGGTTAAGGTCAGGAATATTGTTCCTTTCTGCTGGTGATGGTACATGTTGCTTCCTCCCGCCTGCACGGACACATGAGATAAAATTGCATAATTCCGGAGAGGAATTCCGAGTTGTCCAAAATATGCCATGTACTTTGAAGCCCCTTGCCATGATTTTGGCAGCATGTGGGGTTGCGGCTACGAGGCAGAACACATCGATGATTGCACTTACATCGCCCATGTTATAGCCCGGCAGACACTCAACACAATCAGTGACGAGCTGCCCCTGGGGCAGTGGTATAGAAATCCTAACGGGGTCTTTGACCTTCTGAGGGGCAGGAATTTGGAGTGAGTGTGCCCTGCCGCCGCTCTTACAGTAAGCAAGACATCCACCACAACTTCTCTCAGATCTATTCGTAGCAGACAAATTATAACCGGGTATGAAGATGTGTCGAACGGGGAGTTTTATCAGCATGCCAAGTGTCAATTAAGAGGATTACATTCGGGTGCGATTGCAGTGCGAAGGAGCGGACTGATGTAAGTTTGCTCACAAGGAAGCAATCACTGAAAGGTGAAATTGTGAAACTCTCATTATTATGGCCATGGAGTACGTTGAGTGTATGACCCGTTAAGGAGGCTGCCAGATTTGGCGAAATTGTAGCCACTGGTAAACTGTGGGATGGTGTGGGAGGAGAAATGGTATGGGAGGAGGCGGGACTTTCAGGGGAAAAGGAAAAACCGGAAAACTTGGATGCGGTGGCCTTGAGTCCGAAGGCTTATGACTAATTGGAATTTGGGAGCAGGATACATGTGGTTGGGTAGGCCGTAAGTAGTCAGCCGGAACCGCATCTGGATAAAGTACTGGCATAAATGTCTAATTAGTCTTACCGAGACTTCATTTTTTGTTGCTGGAAGAAGTGTTGTTGTGTTTTACCCTGCCTGGAGGCGAAAGACTGATTGGGTTCGGAGAGCAAGGCCCAAGTCCTTGAGGTGAGATGACTGATTTTGCAGATAAAATTACTCCATTCACTTTCGGATTCTTTATGGATACCGGTGCAAATACAGTTAGTCTCGAGCTTTTCTGAGGTATGCAAAAGGTGGCTGGTTCTGACGTGGACAGTTGAGGGATGGCTGATTATACTTTAGGTGTTGGGCTGTCTTCCCAAGCCGTTGTTAGATTTCGGACTCCCGCAAAGGTCAGCGTTCGTTTTTATGAGCTATGTGCTTGAAGAGTTATTTGTAAGTTAGACCAGAGGACCATTGAGCTAGTCGAGGGGATCATATCAGTCGGGTTTTTGTGTGGTAATTTGTTACTAGTCTCGGAGTCAGAAGGACTTTTATCAGCTTTGTGGACATCAGCAGCACATTAAGTTGGACCTTTTCATTCCGCGAATTTTGACGCTTACGACGCGGCTCAGACTGAGTGGAGGCTGATGAACTATCAAGGTCAACATCTTTCTGCGACTAACTGCAGGAGACGTCTTCGCATGTTGGCCAGTGCTTAGTAAATTGACGACCTGAGAGGGACTGCTGGCCAAATATTTACCACGGCATGGCTTTTGTGAACTTTTCTTTTGCAGATGGGTTTCATCAGGAAGTATTGTTGCTCGCTTGAATCCTGTATTGGAACCGACGAAAGACTGTCGTCTAATAAATTCCTTGGCAGCAACTTCAGTATTAGACTGAAACAGGAGCGGACATGTATTTTGCGGTGAAGTTTTGCGGAGTCCACCACGGCCAAGATAGTTCGCGGTCGCTTTGGACAACTGGAAAGCCGGAAGAAGACCGCTGGCCGGGTAGACCAAGCCATTCACAACCCAGGTCTATGTCAATCTGGATCTGGTCGAGCCATAAGCACAATACAGCAGGATGAAGAGCGACCTCAGGCCTGCCCAGTATGTGACGGGATCCACTCGATAGCGCTATGCCAAAAGGTTTTGGAACTGGACATACCTGCCAAACAGGCTGAAGCCCGGAAAAGGGAGCTGTGCTTCATGTGTCTGAAAGGAAGCCATGGATCGGGTGATTGCAAGTCAAAAACCGTCTGTGCTATTGAAGGCTATGGCGGCCGGCATAATCACCTGCTCCGTAGGGGGTGTGCCAGAGCGCACAGTACCACACAATGCAGTGGTCGAGAATCTTCGTAGAGTAACCAAGATGCAGCATAACGGCATCACCTTGGACTGATGCCCGTGAGGCTTCAGGCCAGGGAAAGTGAGGTTGTCGTATGTGCTTTTATCGACAATAGGTCCGTTACTACGCTCGTTCGGGCCGAGGCCACACAACGTCCGGGTTTAGGCTTTTGAAACAGCCAACTGACGATTAAGGCTCTAGAGAGATCGAAGACAGCTTGAATTGATTTCACCGAATGGCACCGATTCGATCAGCAAAGAGCAAGCCGTTGTTGTTGAGTTATTGCCCGTGCCCAAGCCTGGTTCCGATGGTGAGTATGGGAAGTGGCCCCACTTGGGAGACCTACCTATAGAAACCGTAAACGAGGATGCGGTATTGACTATCGGATGTGATGGGCCCGAGGCTGATTGGGTTTTGGATCAGAGAACGGGCGGTCGTAAACATCCATTTGCAGTTCGTACACTGTTCGGCTACTTAGTATTTGGTCCGACCACTTTTAGCGGCATCAGTCCTTATCGGTGGATCGGGTGACTCAAAGCGAACTATCACCCATAGAAGAAATACAATGGAAATACGATGCTGAGTTTGGGTTTGTGCAGCCACTGGACGAAAATGTTTCGATAGAGAGCGCACAAATCATCAAATTCGTCGGGTCTGAGACGCTGCGCTTACAGGAGCACTTCTAGACCCTTTTACCATGGAGAAAGAATGCAGCGACAGCTTTGGGAGCTTAGAGTCTGCGTGAACGAGGTTAAAAAGTTTAAAAAGTCGCCTAACAAACGACAAGAAACCAGTGGAAGAGATGTATAAAAGCAATGGATCTAACTATGGCCAAGGTATGCGCGATAAGGGCGCCGCTGCATCAGTAGGCTGTGACTACAGTCCTCCGTGGTATTTAACAAGCCCAGATGTAGCAAGCCCGAAGAAGCTGGAAAAGCTGCTTATTGTCCTGGGCTGCACTGCAAAACATGCGGGACAGTAGCTCGACGGCATGCTTTGCCAAGGCGTTGATACCACGGCTGACCTTGTGGGCATACTTTTGCTGTTCCGCAAGAAAAAGGTGGCCTTTTGTGCAAACAAAGGAGAGATGTTCATGCAAGTAGAGGTGTTTTAAAGTGGCAGAAAGTCTTGCGGTTCCCATGGTGGCCACAAGGACACCTGGTACTGGTACCGGAAGAATACCAGATGATGGTCCATCCCTTGGGGGCTACCTCCTAACCCTTTCGCGCCAACTTCGCTTTATGCAGAGCTGCGAGGGATTTTGGGTGGGTTGTGAAACGTCGGTCTTGCAAGCCGTTCAATGCATTTTTTGCGTCAATGATTGCATTGCATCCTTTAAAACTAACACCGAGGCTGCTTCTTTTGCAAGAGGACGAACTGCGTTTTAGATACAATCCGGCTTCAAGCCGAGTAAATTGGTACCCAACTCACGGAATTTTATGGCCTCACCTCTGGAACCTGATTTCAATGCCAGGTCCGTTCGACCTTCTCAGCAGCACGACACCTGTCAGACAGCATTAGGCTTTTAGCGGGATAAGTTCACGGACGAATTTACCTTTCAGTTCCAGTTGCTTGATAGACCCTTGACAAGAACAGACATACTGTCGAACGTCAGTTAACTGATTCACCCACTTGGGCTTGTGGCCTCGTTATGTCTTCCGACCAAGCAATTTTGGCAGAGGGTATGCAGGTCGAAAGTAGGCTGAGGTAGCCCACCCAGTCCAGCAGATACCGTGTTGCGGAATAATTGGGTATCATGTACCAGCCGCTTCTGTAAAATAAGGGCACCGAGGAGCATAATTAAGGATTCCCGATAAGGACTAGGATGCACTCAGTTGCATATATTCTGTGATGCCTCAGAAACCGGATGCGGTGCTTTGGCATACGCGAGGCGAATTGCCGTGGACAGAACCCCATACTTTGTGCTTCTGTTTATTCAATCACGAGTAGCACCTAACGAAACGTTACTACTCCAAGGCTTGAAATGACGGTAGCCGCCTTAGGCATTTAATTGAGTGAGATGTCAAAACGAAGTTTGCCAGATTGTTTTGAAGGAGCATATTTTTGGACAGACTCATTGATTGTCAGGTGCTACACAGAGGACACCGTTACGCGTTATGGTACCTTCGTCGCTTACCAGCTGGCAATTATTCATCAGTAGACTAACGTTACCCAATGGTAGCACGTGTGAGCCGAATATAATATTGTTGACCTGGCCTCAAGGGGAATTTTAACCGAAGAGGAACTGGTGATTTGGTTGGGAGAGCCCTCGCCTTTTGGCGGTTATAACCCATCAGGTGTTGTAGAGTCGGTCCCTTCGGATGGCGTGAAGACCGCTAAAGGGCCAGCTTTGGCGAATACGGCCAACCTGCAGACTGGCACCACCCTCATGTTTTCTCGGTATTCTGATTCGTCTAAGCTCTTAAAGGCTGTCGCTTGGCTTATCCGGTTTACTTCTTATATTCAAGTTATGCCCCAAAGAAGCAAGGAGCTGCTGAACGTAGGCAACCTGTCCGCCAATGACATGGAGAGGGCCAGGTTTAAAGGGATAACAGCATTTTAGAGGGAGTCGTTTGAAGAGTTCCTACAGGGATGACCGCCTAAAAAAAGAGCTATACTGGAGTGCCTTGGGTTCCTCAAAAAAGCTATGCCCGAGCATATTGCGAAACATTTGTGTGTTGGTGGACGACTAAGTTATGTTAAATGTTCGATTACCTTCAAACACCCAGTTATTTTGCTAAGCACACAACCCCTTACAGAACTCTTTATCCACCGCCACTATAGTAGAGGAGGACATAGCGGCACCGCAAATTGCCAGCCGCAATCCACCAGAGGGATTGGATTATCAATGGAATCGGCACAGTTAAACAAGTGCCAGGAAGGTGCCTAGCTTGCTCTAGGCTGGGCGCTGTCGTCGGTCAGCAGTTGAGGGCTCCTTGTTCTCCCCGTCATATGGAAAGAGAGCGGCATAGCTTCAGTTCCGTCGGAATAGATTACTTCGGTACTATCCCTGTTTGTAAGGGTAGGCGGTCGGGAAAAAGTGACGGCTGTCTACTCATTTATCTACTAGCTCGAGCTACTAATTTGGAAATGAAAGACAGCCTAAGCACTGATTCGTTCATCATGCCGCTATTCCTTTTTTGTTGGTGGAAGTGGAACACCAACAGAATTCTATCGCGACAAAGGGTCGAGTTTCGTGGGTCCAGTTACCAAGCTCAAGAGTCAGTTGCGGGGTTGGGATGAACGGCCCATTAACAATCACCCAGTCAGCCAGGGCACAAGTTGGCACTTCAACCCCCCAGCATCGAGCCATCGAGGGTCGTGTGGGACAGAATGATGCGTCCGGTATGCAGGTTGCTATCAGTGCCTTCTAAGGGACGGATAAAGAGTGAGGAGATGCTAGACATTTGTCTCGTTGAAGTTGAGAGGATGTTGAACAGTCGGCCGGTAGCCCCTATTTTGTCCGATGACCGGGGTAGCTTGGCCCTAACTCAGAGCAGTCCACTACTGCTGAGGGACAAAAACGGTGTACTGGATAACACCAACACGACTGAATTTTATTGTAGATTTTGAAAGCAGGTCAACCACTCTGCGAATAACTTTTGGCGCCGATGGGTGGAAGAATACCTCCCGACCGTCCAGGCAAGACAGAAAGGCTTGCAACACAGAGACATCTTAGGGGAGGGGACATCGAGCTAGTTGCTTCAGAAACCTCTGCGAAAGACAAATGGCCCATAGGGATAATTGAAGGCGTCGAAGTTGATGCAGATGGACTCATACGGATGGCCGCGGTCGGCACTAGTGAAAGAAGGTAACGGAGAGAAGTGAGAAAAAGTTACTTGTTAGAAGGTGCCGACTAGAAGCCGGGGTCGTAGGCTATGGTATATACAGGCGTATTGCTGCAAGTCCTCGTATACCCCAATAAAAGGAAGATAGTAGGCATACTGCTGTAGGCCTTTTGAACTGCTGTGTCTCCAAAGCGACAAGCCATGTAACTTCCTGTCCAGATTCCAATTACTGTAATCTTTTTTTTAGCATGTTGCATATTCTCTCTTTTCACGTTGATCAACTAGGTATAGTAAGACACTCTTGAGCAACACTTAGCCGAATTCGCAACGGATCCCGAAATCCGAACGCATTTATCCGGCGTGCAAGAAACAAGCAGGCACCTCACGCGGGTCCAAAATGGGATATGAAAGAGTAGCGCGTTAGACGTGAACAAACAAAAATTGGTTCACGAAAACATACAGCGGATAAAGACACGCGAAATTGCACATGAGCAATCAATGTCAAGGAAACATGGACTCGTGGTGTTTCTGGGAGGGTTTTCTACAACCGGTCGGTACACGGTCTTGTTGGCGATGTAGAGCTCTGGGATACTTTTTGTAGTGTTCAAGTGTTTTTCAGCACTAGGTCTACTGCTGGAGGTACTTTCCTGGACGGGGAATGGAACGAATGGGGAACCTGCGGGTGGTGGATATGGAGCTCCATCCTCAAGGCGAGTTACCTGGACGACAGGCAGTGCCCGGAGACTGATTCCGTTGTTGTAAGGGTTGCCGACTTAGCCTTCTCACTGCGGAGTCTTAAAGTTAGTGGCTTGTCAATGGATACTCCCCTGAGCCCCTTTATTACTTTTTCTATCTTTGCGGCCGAGAAAACAATTTGTTTGGCTGCCTCTGTGTAGCCCACTTCAATCAAGATGCCGTGTATCCTGTTGGAAAGTTTGGTTACCAGCCAAATTGGAGAGGAAGCGTAAGGCGATTGAACACCTGGGCATAGGTGTCATTTGGGTGACTCGAATTGTGAAAGTGACCTTAAAAATGACCCGCTTGGATCATTTCTCAAGGCCTTGCAAAAGCTTGGTGACATCAAGAATTTGCTGCTCAGATAATCCACACATCTGTTTGACTGACCGGGATACTGAGAGAGGTTTGATAACCAAGCTCCTTAGGCTGGTTCACTCATACTTAAGGGTGCGGACAGTGGACTTTGGATCAATTATCTCAGCTGCCTGACTTTGGACGTCACATTTTGACAATATACTATGAAGGACCCACTCGTCTGTATCGAGGAGTGAAACACTGGACATAGGAGCAGAATCATCTTGCTTTTTTGAGGAAAGTAGCCTCGTCTGAGGAATTGGTCATATCAATGATGGGGGAAGTTGACTTCATTCAGGATCAAATCAGTACAGATAAGAGTTGGCTTAAGGGGGGGGGCGAGCTGTGTAAACGAAAACTTTCAAAAACGGCAGGATTCATAAAGGGAGACAACCGCCGCGATGGTGAAGCTTCCCACACACTTTGGTTAGACGGGAATATATCTCACACATCATGATAAACATGAAACAGGGCGAGTTTCAAACCAAAAATGCTAACGATTGGCACTCAGTAGAAATAAACTTGTCCACTCCAGAAGCAAAAACGATGGCACAAGAAAAGAACTGCTATATTTCAAAAGCCTCATAAGGAGGATCAAAAGGTTCTCCGAATAAAAGGCGCGTTTCAAGGGTACTCTGGTACTTGCAATTGTGCTAAATAACCTTCGTTATTTTGGTGTACACTTTTATAACCGGGCTCCCAGAAGATCATGGTGCGAGGCATGAGTACAAATCTTCTCTTTTCTTGTGTGTATGTCCTTTTCACAGTTGCCACCGAGCCGTATTTGCAAAAATCGAAAGCAAGGGGCAGCCATTATCACAAAAGCAGCATTAGTACAGAAGTAATTGTTTCCCCATTTAGTACATTCTTCCGACAATATAAATGTGGATACATCGGCACATCGCCACTGGTTTTGCCCTTTTGAAACTTACACGAAGGAGTAATCTGCATATATATTCGTGAAAAAGAAGGGGAAAGGATATCTATATTTCTGCTTACATGTGCAAGAACTTGAGGCTGAAGACAAGAAGTAAAAATATAGGGGAGATTAGTTTACGCGACGGCGACAAGAGAATTGGCTGCACTTGGAAATAGTCCTTGCCAGTTGTCCAGTCTGGCCTCGACTGCTTTTTTGCAGTCATTCACTACTTCCTGTGAAGGGCTATCCCATAAGGATAGAATCCGATTCGAGACGAAATTTTGCCTAATGGAGGTGTGTGGACGGGCGTTGAAGAGTGTCTCCTTGTGTTTTTGCACAGCAGGTGGAAAATGTGATGACTGCCATGTTGAGCTGGAGACAGTTCCTTTTGCACAAAACGAGAGTGACAGAGACCGATCGTGAATCCAGATGGTTGTGATTTTGGCAAGTTTCTCTGGCTTTCCATACTGAACGTTCAATGTTTTGTATGTAAGGCGGCAGTTACGAAAGTGGTATCACATTCACAAAAATAAGTACAGTGGAAAACATCAGGGGCCCATTAACTCGCCTTTCTTTACGTCGTTGGCTCTGGGACCACTGTCCAGGCTTGAATCTGGGGCCTTCTCGAAGGTTAGCACAAGGTTGCATCCAAAACCCTCCTCTGGCAGAGCATTCCGCATAGGAACAACTCTTTTAGTAAATTTCAGCTCGTTTGTCCAGCCTTTAGTGTGTCATTTGTAGCCTAAGTCTAGGGCTCCTGATGCCGCACTCATGAGCCGAGACGAACAAATCACCCATGTTATACCCGAAAAACCCTTAATAATCTTGAGCGCTTCTTTTAGGTTACCTCAGCTTCTTTGACTTGCCATACAGAAGCGATTAAGATTTTGTGGAGAATGGATTTAAGATTTCTTCCTCTAGCAAGTGATTGTTCTAGTTGCAAGTCGCTGTATCCCACACAGTACTCTTTCTCCCTTCGATAATATGGAACCCGTGCCAGCACACAATAAGACGGGATGAAGACCTCTAGATTGTGCACGTGATAGTGTTGCACACAAGAGTCAAAACCCTTTTGACCGTGTCAGCAGTTCTCTGGCACTGACTTGAGGGCTTGAAATCCTATATCACTATCAGACCTCGGCCTTTCACCTCCAAAGCTCTATGAATAGGAAAACTGTTCGTTTTGTCTATGTTGGTGGTCCGGATTTTGCATTTGGCTAGATTCAGTGGCAAGCCCCATCGTTCAGCCCATATCGGAATAGCACTTGCATCTTGCGCTAAATCGCATGCGGTACTGCCGGGAAGCTAGAAAGCAGGTACCTGGGCAGTGTGAGAGAGTTCAGGATAATATTCTTGACTGCGTTTCGCTTATTGTATTGCTGGTGAGCTTGAAGATGGGTCAGCAAAACGCATTCCATCCCTCTTGGGCAGAGGAAAAGAATTTGTCTTGAGAAATCCATCGGGCTTCAGAAGGAGAGATTGTTGAACCCCTCTGACTTGCAGCAGACAAATTCAGCTGTGTTTGCCTGGGGCTTTGTGTGGCTACAGCCAAACCTGCTTCCAGGTAGTCATGTTATCGGGTGTAGTCCCCTAACCTCCAACTCCGCGCGATATTTTCTTTCTGAGAGGCAGGCATTTTGTGCAGTATCAGCCTTTGCAGAGAAAGGGGAGAACGGTGGATAAACTTTACCTCACCCTCAAACTGACCCACATAATTCGGGGTAAGCTGCCATCCAACAATGGTCTACTGCTTTCTTAAAAGAAGCAACTTTTGCGGTATTTGTGGCTACCCTCAAGAGCTTATTCCAATAAACCACCACTCCATTGGATATGTAATTGCCCTGAAATAGAACCTTGAGTGCTTTCTCTGTACCCTACGGCTGTGCCTACTTGTGCCCCTCTAGAATCGGAGAGGAAGGGTCTTCTCGATTTACCTTGACAATTCCTTCACTATCTTTATTGTTTCTATCAAACGCCTGCGAAAGAACCATCTTTACACGAAGAACAGATCCAGAGCTGGAAGACGCCCTGTGTGGCTAGGCTTTTTTGACCGGCCACCGCTCTGGCGGCTAGCCCTTGAACCTTCTTCAAATATTTATTGTCCTCCTGATAGTACGGTGCCCAGGCCTGCACGAAGTGCTCCATGTGCGGCCTAACCACTGCATGGTAGATCGAAGTAAAAATCTCTTCGACGCTCCACACAAAATGGTGGATCTAATTCGAAGGGGTTCTCGTCTTGGCATATTTGCTCCTGCGGCGCGCTGCTTCGATGCCTTGAAGCTGTTGTCTGCTATAACTTCGAGGTACGTGACCTGAGAAACCATTTGTAGTGATTTCACATTATTACTACCGACCACTGTGTTTTTGATCATGCATTGGCACTCAGTGCGGTTCAGTGTATGGTCCTTTTTGCGTGACCAATTTTCTACGATGAATATGTCAAGTTCTTTAGCCACTTGCCGCTACTGGCAAAAACAGCGGCAGGGCTGGTAGGCTCGCGTGCTGGATTTTTGATAAGGATGAGTTGGAGCAGAGTGCCGGGTACCGGGCGTTTTGGCAACTCTCTGTTTACACCTGATGTCGCTACATGACCACGCACCTTAATAATAAATGTCCTCCAAGCTAGAAGGCTACTTACTCATTGCCCAGTCTGTCCAACAACTCCTTAAGATTGCAGTTTGGTGCTTAGAGAACTGTGGTTTACAGAATTGCACACCCTACTGAAGTTCATGTAATAGACATGGGTCGATTGCCCCCTTTCAGGTTATTAGTTACTTCATCAAGGAACTGCAGGAGATTCTTTACTCCAGGCTGGCTTGCATCAAACCCGGGCAACGTACTTAATATGAGGTTGTGCTGAGCCAGATGCCCAGAGATAAGTTGACTAACCACTTGGCCCAATCAGTTACATGGTAATGAAGTTAAGCTAAAGAGCCAGAATCCTTCGGCTTTTGCATGGATCCGCGCAGGCATATTTCTGACACCGTTAAACTCTCGCAATCCCCTTGCACATTTCCTTCTCTAAGTGTTATTTCGCGCAGGTGTGACAACGGGGCCCTTGTACATCATTGGGCAATGTGTAGCCAAGTTCTCAACGGATCCCGAAATCAGAAAGCGATTATCCGTGAAACTCCACCGTACAAGATTATCGAATGAACAATGACACGAAACAGATACAAACCTCAATCATGCGATCACAAGGACTCAAAAACGAGAACCAAATTGCGGCGTGCAAAAGAGGAGCACGTGCTTTGCGCGGGTCCACAACAAAGATATGACAAAGCAGCGGGCTGGACGCGAAGAAACAAAAGTTTGTTAATGAAAACGTACAGTGCAGAAAACAGATCAGTAGTGTTAGTAAGTGAGTGATGTGAAGGAACTCATGGAACTGTGGTGTTTTAAGGGGATTTTCCACGACCGGCCGTTACGCTGCCCACCAAAATTCTTCCGAATCTCAGCATAGTCAAAGGCTTGGCATGAGGGTACTAATTCTTGCTACCTACATGGACCTACTCTCTTTGCGCGTACCTAGTACCTTGTCGTCAACTTTCTACTCAGGATCGCACCTCATCTAGTGGTCACACAGACGCGATGGTACTCCGCATCCTCCATGAGAACAGCTGATCAATGGCCGGTGTGTAGTCCAGCCACCGGAACGTTCGAGCGACGCGTAGCAACCAATTTCGACACAATTCAAAACAAAGTCGATTCCAAGTAGCTACGGTACTATATACAACAAATTAATTAATTTTACAATAATCAAACCACAATAGTATTTTTTCTGGGCTCTTTCGCTCCAAATTGGACAACAAGTCAACAACTGCAGCTGGGTTGCAGCAAAAGGTTAGATACAGAAGATGAGATTACCAGATACAGTCACAGCGAAATTCAAGCCGGGCGACTCTCGCTCGAGGCAACGGTAGGAGTCCGGTTTGTGACAAAGATTTGGAGAAATAAAACAAACAATCGGAATTCCAGCAAAGATAGTTCACAAGAATGATAAATGTCGTTTGTAATGTGGATGCTAATGCATGGAACGGGGTTTCTTGAACTCCTTTACACCGGCCCCCAAAATCCGACCCGGATTTTTCCCGTGCACCGCTAGGTGTGATCGGCCTCATGCATCGTCTCGCCCTACGGTTCCTCAATACCTAAAACGTATCATTGTCAATAGCAGCTCCCAGTCGGACAAGTGGAATAACTCTCAGTGGTCCCTCCCGAATCGACAGACCCGAAAACTCGCCTCCCACTTGAAAAGAGTGCCTCTGAACTTACACCACCAGTGTCCGGTTCGCCATCAATAAGACAAATCTTTCTGATGCCATGGAGCACTAATCCTTCATTAGTTCGCACTGTTGCCTTTTGCACCAAACCATCGTCCGAAACTGAGATGCTCTCGATGACTCCTATCGGCCACCGGCCACGCGGCAAGGCCTCCGAAACTAGTAGCGCTACATCACCCGATCTAAAGTTGCGTTCTCGAGTCATCCACTTCTGCCGCTGTTGTAATAGTGGAAGATATTCCCTGATCCATCTCTTCCAAAACACAGATGTTAGGTAGTTTTCCTGCCTCATCTGACGAACCAGTCTATCGCGCAACGAATCCGTTGGAATATCTCGTGGGTTCGCCCTCAGGATAAGTAGGTCATTGGGCGTGAGTACTGGCAGATCACGACAGTGCGAGATCAAAGGCACTAGCGGTCGTCCGTTTACTATCCGCTCACTTTCCGTAAGAAATGTCAACAATATTTCTTCAGTCATCGGCTGCTCGTCACAAATTGAAAGAAGTACTCTTCTAACCGAGCGCACCATGATCTCCCATATACCACCACGGTGACTAGCATGTGGGGGATTGAAATGCCGCTGCACGCCCCGTTGCAACAATCTATCCGAAATCTTATCACTAGACCAATTTCCCATTAGGTTCTTAAATTCACTTTGAGCCCCAACAAAGTTTGTACCGTTATCACTAGAAATCTCGGACGGTGCTCTTCTCCTCGACATGAGACGCAGCAATGTCATAATGAATGAATCCGTGCTTAGAGAATAGGAAACTTCAATATATACCGCAAGCATCTGTAGGCAGGTAAAGATGCATCCATATCGTTTCACCATGCTGCGCCCATTTTCAACCGCAAATGGGCCAAACTAATCTATTCCGAAGTTCTTGAACAGAAACAAACCTTGTTGGACTCTAATGGCTGGCGGAGGAGTCATCATCTGCTTGCCTACGACCGCCAAATGCTTTCGGCATTTCCAACATCCTCAAAGAACTCGCTTGACGGCAGCTCCCCCCTGTACAATCCAAAATCTTTGCGAAGTTCCGCGAGTAACTGAGAAGGTCCTGCCTGTCCTTCTATCGCGAGATACCATCGGATTATCGAGTCTGTAATAGGGTGAGTCTTAGATAGTATCACCGGATGTTTCACATCCTGAAGCTGACTGGAGTAGATCAGTCGCCTCCAACACAAATAATTCCATTTAATAAAATTGGATCGAGTTTTAATAGAGTCATGTTCATCGGAGATTTGTTAGTGCATAGGTTATTGCTCCTGTCTCGTAGCCATTTTAGCTCTTCGCCATAGACCTTAGCTTGTACAATCAAAATAACACTCTCTTCCGCTTTAGCAATGTCGTTTAACTTCAAGGGCCCAGTTGTCAATCCTAGATCCGTGCGCCCGCCTCTCATGACTGCAACGTACATTTTAGAACGGGTTAACCACACTACCGACTTCAGCAAGTGAAACCAACTGGAGTGCCTGGCTAGAAGTGCGTCCGTCCATGCATCCTGCAACACTGTGAGAACCGTACTCGAAGGCTGCTTCAACTCAACGTTTGGTGGTGCTGCAGACACCGTAGGACTGGTCGGCCATGAAGTTTCATCGTTCCTCAAAAATTTAGGACCTTCGAACCAGCAGCTGATATCACTAGGTGATGTGCCTCTTGGTGCCAAGTCTGCAGGGTTAGCATCCGATCTGACATGACGCCACTGCCAGGGTTCCGACCTCTGATGGATTTCAGCCAAACGGTTGGCAACGTACGTACTGAATCTCGTTTTAGTTTTGTTTATGAAGTGCAAAACTATAGCACAGTCCGTCCAGTAGTAGATCTTACCAAATTTGATTCCAGTTTCTTCATTAAGAATCCGAGAAACTCTAACGGCCAGTCTTGCTGCGGCTTACTCCAATCGAGGGATAGTTACGGTCTTCAAAGGAGCTACCCTTGACTTAGAGAACAGTAGGGCACAGTGGGGGGCTACGTCCCTTGAAACCATTCTGGAAAACGCCACCAACCCATAGCCAACTTCAGGAGCGTCACAAAATACATGAAGCTGTACACCTTCGTTCAGTGAGTCACCTTTAATAATAGAACGCTGAATTTTGAATGCGCATAGTTGTTCCATACTTCTTAACCACTCATTCCAGCATCGTAGGGGTTCTTCTCCAATTGGGTCGTCCCAACCAAGCTTCAAGCGGCACAGTGATTGCAATAACACCTTGCCTGGCAGAATGAAAGCGTCAATGTTCCAAGACAAGTGACCAATTACCTCTAATGCATCACTACTGTCACCCCAATAGTTCCTTCTACTTTGACTCCTCAGTATAGAATAACCACTATACTGAAAGAGACAGTAACAGCATAGAGCCACGCAAACAGTACGTTAGTCCTACTCAATCAGTCTGTCACTTCAAACCTATCCTGTCGCCTCGTTGCCTAACCACGTTCTGCGTAAGCAAACGGTATCGAGGGTTATCATTACTAACCAATCATAACCGTGAAGCCCTAGGTATTTTATTAGTATCCCAGCGATGCCATGCTCACGGGCAAATCACAAATCCTTTTAAACGCATACAGTTACCAAGCCGGTGTACGCAACTTCGTCGGCCTGCAGCAGTATAGCTCAAATCCACTGCGAGTCTATTTTACCCATGCCCTACTCACATAGACCTAACCAATCCATTGTTTATTGTCTTCATATATTATCATAACCCACAGCTGGAACCACGTCCAGACTGCAATCTCCCTTTATTTCAGGTTCGTTGTCTCTCACCACCTCAGCCGCCAAATTGGCTAACCAAGGATGCCGCTTTGACTCGCACGGATATAAACTCAAGTGGAACCTACCATAGCAACTGAGACTGAAATCAAACCCCACAACAGGAGATACCCCTAATTGCTCATCAGATCGTTCAGCGTTTTCTAACGCAACGAACCCGAATTCCAGTTCCCGCGCATGCCGATAATATACAGCCACACTCGGCTGATCGACCGACACATACCGTGCCCTGCAAGAAGAAACTTACGCATTCAAAGCCGTACATTGCCAGAAATGACACTAAATAACACTGAAGGCAAATGCATCAACACATACATATATTTGTCAGTGAAACAGCATAATAACGCTGAAGTCCATGCGAAGATTTTCCCACTTTATTATCCGTTACCACAGGTTATCCTTCCTCCGAACCGTAGCCGGCTGGAAATTGACTCTCCACTTCTCGAGAACCTTCCAGTTGCGCCTTCTTATTTCTGAATAGTACATGTTATTGGCCATGAATCTAAACTTACCTTTTTATGGACTGCTGTTTCTCCCACATCCACCAGTTCACTTTCACGAAATTGGCCTCATGTCCCCTTGATTCAAAGCTCATTCCGTTTCTCAAACTCCGGTAAATCCGTCATTCAGGGTCTGCATTGTCTTCATGGATCGCTATCCTCTTCGTATGCGTCGATTTCCCCCCTCCTCTTCTTGTTAAAAATTTACTCCATCTGCAGAACCTTAGTTGGCCTCCGGTTTCCTTGGCTTGCATCATTCTTGTTCATAATGCCTCCTCAGCACTGCGTTAACGACTTCTTCAACATCTCCACCGCGCACCACTGCCTAGCCCGGATTCGAAACTGGTTCAAAACTGCCGCGCAAACCATTATCAGAATGATCCATTCAAACTGTTGCTGTCTATGTTTTTCCATTTCTGATGCTCTCGACTTTCATACTTAGAATTTTGTGAATATTTCACCATACTGAGTAACATGTTACACCATGATCATGCGTTAGCGCGTGCCTCTCGACCATGGCCGAGAAATATACCAATATTATTATTATTATTATAAACCAACCCTAGTGGGTCGAACACGGATGATACTATAGACAACAAGCCACGCCTTGTTAGAGGTTTTTCGCGTGTTGCGAATGAAAAGGAGAACGTGTCTTCTATTGCATTCCATTCTAACCCCAACGTCCTCTCCGGCACAGGCGCGCAATCATCTATTTCCAAAGTGGGATGGGCCAGCTCAGATTTTGGTAAAATATCCAGCACCTCCTCACGATTACACACCCACTCATGAAGCCAGAATCCACCTCGTGATAGTAACTCACTCATCTGGATAGCAAAAACTCTTGCATCCTCCGGTGTGGGCAAAGAAACAAGATAGTCGTCTACATAGAAGTTGTTATACACGGCCCTGGAGACGTAATCCTCATACTGTCCTCCACAATCGTCTGCCGTGCGACGTAACGCAAAATTTGCACAAAATGAGGAGGGAGTGGCACCAAAAGGGTGGGCATTCATCTGATTTTCAACAAGATTACCACCTAGTCGACCATTTTCCCAGCAGGGGAACCTCAGTGCTCCTTTGTCTCTCATCGGCACCCAAACCTGCATGAACATTTCTTCAATATCCGCAGCCAATGCGACAGATTCCTTTCGAGAACGAAGCAACACTCCAACTAAGCTTGCTGTCGTATCCGGGCCCTGTAGCAAGAAATCATTCAAGGAACGTCTCTGGAATGCAGCCGCACAGTCAAACACCACCCTCAACTTGCTAGGCTTTTAAGGGTTTGCAACTGCGTGATGTGGTAGGTACCACTTTGGCTAAAACCTCATTTTTAGCTGTACATCGGGCACTAACTGGGCGTGGCCCTTGCGCACATAACCCTCCATTACTGTAGAGTATTTGTCAAAGAATTCCGGGTCACGCGCAAACCTTTTCCTCAAGCCGTTCAATCTCTCTTCGGCCACAATATAGTTATTTGGAAGTCTGACTTCAGGATTCCTCCACGGGGTTGATTTCCCTCTCAAAGTCGCTTACTGTCCTCACAAAGCGTGGTTCCTGGTTTATCGGACCGAGAACAATCCATCCTAAAATCGTCCGCACAGCATAGGGTTGTTTTCTTTTGCCGCATCTTTGCTCTAATGCTCAATGTGCTTCTGGGACGTCGGCACCTATCAGGACTCGCACTCTCGAATCTTCCAGATTCTGTCCTTGAACGCAATGTGGGTGAGGCCAGGATGAAATGTCCGCATCTGTGCAGTACTGGACTGCTTGGATTGGCAGCCTATCAACACAAAAGGCTCTTCCCACATTCACGAAATCATTCTCTGACAGTGAATTCAGTCGCAGCTCCGTTATTCCCGAATTCCAAGTGGTAGTCCCATTTACGGTCAAAATCGAAAGTGAGGTCGGGGATGCCTTCAGGCTCACCAGCTCCATAATGTCTTTCTGTAGTAGAGTCACATCAGACCCGCTGTCCAGCAGAGCGTAGGTCTCCACATAACCCCCCGGTCCGTCTACTCGCACTGGTAGTACACCTAAACTGACCCGACATTCCGGCCTCAGAGTAGCCGCACAATTATTGATCCGCTGCCCAGGCTTTTTTGCACTGTCCGTACCCAGCTTATCCAGCTGCAGCCCTTGTGTTGTATCTTGCGTGACTCGATCGGTACATTGCTTCTGTGCAACATGCAGTAGAGGGTGGTGCCCTTTCGGACAACCTGATGTTGAACATGGTTTGGAAACAGAACAGTTGCTAGACAGATGTTCACACTTGAGACACGAAAAACAAGCCTTGATTTCTTTGATCGATGCCCAACGACCGGGTATATCACGAGAAAGGAATCGCTTACATTCCTCAAGTGCGTGTATTCCATTACATATTGAACACATATTAGCTGCGACCATCAAAGTACTACCCTGATTTAGCATGAACCGTGTCGCTTCTGGATGCGGGTTTTGTGCATAATTCCGCCAACTGGATGACCGCGAATACCCCTGAGCCTTGCTATTGGCAGCCAGTTTGCCAAACCTACTTCCAGCAATCCGTGCCTCACGGGACACTAGGTGCTGCAGATCTTGGAACCTCGGTTCGTCTCCTCTTCCCAAAATATCATCAACGGTCCTAGCCCACAAATCCTGGAGACGCGTTGGTAGCACTCGAGTGATACGTTCCATAGTCTGCAATGGGTTGAGGTCTGGCATGCAATGCATCTGCGTGAGGGCAACTTCACAGTTCAGCATTTTTAACGACAATTTGGTCACTTGTCATCCGAATCTTCCACCAGAGGCTTCAAACCTTGCAGTAAGCCGTCAATCAGTGAACGAGCCACTACATGATCTTGTCCATACAGATCTTTTGAGATTTCCCCAACCCTTTTGTATGCCAGTGTTGGAGGTAACATAAGACATTAGGCGATCGCATCCCTTGCTTGTCCCTTGCAGTAATGCACCAAATACAGTAGACGCTGGCCATCGTCTTGAACTCTACCTTCGACGTAATATTCGAACTGTTTCACAAACCTCCAGTACGTTGACGAGCAGCCCACAAATGACTCCAGTTCCACCCTGGGTAAGTCCAAACGATAGTTCACTGCAGGTTCCGCCACCGGAACCAAGCTTGTTTTTCGTGGTGCATCTTTCTGCACGTGGCAATCAACTAGGTAACGAGAAAGGTGTTCACTGACCATTACTCCACCCTTGACTTAATCTCTGTTGACTAGATCTTCTTCTTCCTCAACGAGTGCAAAACGCAGTTTCGCCATTTCCGTCTCATTCCTCACCTGGAGCAGCTTACGCTGCTTATCTAACTCTAACTGTTCTGCAAACTGCTTCTCTTTCAACTCAGCTAAAAACAGATCAGCTTTAGCTCTATGGGAAACTGAGCTAACTCTAGAACAACCTGATACACTAGAGCTTCAGCAAGAAACATGAGAAACACCTACGGGCAAAGGAGTTTGATTCACCTACAGGGTATTGTCCTTTGATTCGAAACGGTTTGCCGATTTGCTGCGTAATTTCATGTCTCAGCAATTGCAAAGGATACTGAGTACTGTATGGTCCAGCCACCGGAACGTTCGAGCGACGCGTAGCAACCAATTTCGACACAATTCAAAACAAAGTCGATTCCAAGTAGCTACGGTACTATATACAACAAATTAATTAATTTTACAATAATCAAACCACAATAGTATTTTTTCTGGGCTCTTTCGCTCCAAATTGGACAACAAGTCAACAACTGCAGCTGGGTTGCAGCAAAAGGTTAGATACAGAAGATGAGATTACCAGATACAGTCACAGCGAAATTCAAGCCGGGCGACTCTCGCTCGAGGCAACGGTAGGAGTCCGGTTTGTGACAAAGATTTGGAGAAATAAAACAAACAATCGGAATTCCAGCAAAGATAGTTCACAAGAATGATAAATGTCGTTTGTAATGTGGATGCTAATGCATGGAACGGGGTTTCCTGAACTTCTTTACAGCAGGCTTGAAATTGGAACACAGGTGCCGTCTTCGGGAGAGCCGTTGTGCCTCGGCCGCGTGTGTTTGTATAAGTGTGCGTGTGCTTGTGGGTGTCATTGATGAGATCGCACTCTGGTATACGGGAAAATAGGACCAGCTCTCATCTATGGGAGATATCTCGCATAATGTTCGTGATACACGGGAACAATCAACCCTGCGGTGTGTTTAGATGGAGGTCATGAAGTATAAACGTGTATTATGTAAGTGTGATTGGTGTATGTCTGGGTGCATGATAGAATCACAGCTGCGGCCACATGTGCCAAAATCTTTCTATAACGTCGACGAAAAACGGTGAGCACTGCAATGTGTTTGATGGGGGTCATGAATTATAAACGTGTATCATGTAGGTGTGTGAATAAGTGTGAGTGTATTTGAGTACGTAATGTCATAAAAACCACCACAAACGGAAAGTGCTTTCAACCACTTCAACGACGAATGAGGAATATTCTGCTAGTTTCTGTGTTATCGGCTTCTCCGTCTTAACTCCCAAGGCGGATTATACTGCCCACGACGCGGGTTAGCATTTCTTTGGCGGTCTTAACCTTGACAGTTAGTATCATTTCATCGAGGAGTCCAATAACTTCCATGACGACGCCCAAAGGCCGGGTGCTGAAATGAGCTTGTTCGCCCGCGATCATTGCTACATCCCCAGCCTTGAATGGTCTTGCTTTGATCAGCCACCTCTGTCAAGCTTGCAGAGCCGCTGGGTACTTCCGCAGTCATCGCCTCCAAAAAAACCTTGGCGAGATAGTTCGCTTGTTTCCATCGATGAAGGCCGCTCCCAAGAAGATTTGTCGGACCTTGTAAACACTCTTTCGACCTTTACGTCAATAAGTCGGTCGGGGTGGGCGCCAGATGGGTGGGGTCGCCGTTGGTTACTGAAACCAGTGGGCGGTTGTTCAGAATTCTATCGACCTTGGTCATGACGGTGCTTAACGTCTCATCGTCGGGCGGCTACCGCTCAGTAATCGACAGCAACATTCGCCTGGTGGACCGCATCAAGCGTTTTCGCAATGACTACCCTGCGGGGGATTGAGGTGCCATGTGATACGGTTGGCCACGGTTAGATTCTTCAGCCCGCCCCTGTTCATGTTTTTGTGCCAGCGCTGAAGTTCCCAGTGAGCGCCTACGAAGTTCGACCCACTGTTGGAGTATACATCTGCTGGTACGCTTCTTCGGTTGATAGGGCTTTGCAAGGCCAGGAGGGAAGAGTCGGTCATCATTGAAAGCACAATTTCTAAGTGCACCGCACTTGACTTCATGCACGTCATGATAAACCCGTATCTTTTTTCCGGCCTCTTCCCACACTTGATCCACAAGGGTCCGAAATATTCCAACCTGGTATCGCTGAACGGCCACTAGCCCGGAGTCGCTCGGCACTGTGGTAGCAGGGCCATGTGTTGTTTGCCCGCTGCCGCAGTGCTTCTCCTGCAATGTACACAATGTCGGATTACCCGTTTTACGGTAGCTCTTCCCCTCAGCAACCAAAGGCGCCCCCGGATGATGCCCGTCAAGTGGCTTTCCCCGGCATCTCCCTCTATGGAGTAGACGTGTCGGATCATTAGCACTATCACAGGTTGTGGGGCTGGCAGCAACATGGGATAGTTCGTGTCAAAGCCCAGGTGTGAGTCGGCCAGCTCACCATCTCCCCGCAGTAGTCCATTATTGAGTTTGGGGTTAAATTCTTTCATGTCGCCTCTCCGAGATGATATTACTTTGTAGACTGGTCCCCCTTCTTCCGCCCTCTCGAGTTCTCGAATGAATGCCTCTTGTTGTGTCATCCGAAATATACCGTGTTATGTGGCTCGTCGCTCATCGGGGCTTATCGGACCCACCCGTATCCGGCTGGAGAGGTTGATATCTTTCATGACTAACATATGTCTCTTAAACTTGGCAAACCAAACTAATGACCGGAGTGCCTTCGTCCAGGAGGAAAACCTGGCTAATCGTGACAAAAATGAATTTCGTTCGACGAATGTGGCCGTCATCACTACGCCCTTGATCTCCAATTCCACTCCCAAAGGGGCTTCAGTTCGTACACGGACCAGCCCTGTTGGGGCATTTGCAGGAACGTTTGTCCTCCAGTCCACGTGTCAAGTTGCCGGATGTTGGGTACACCCCGGGAACACACATCGGCTCGGTTATCGGCCAGGCCTGACATGCCTCCACTGGTTCATGGCCGTTTCGTCGTGGATGATCGTGAGTCAGTTAGCAACGAAGGTACCAAGCTGGCTCCTGAAGTTGGTAATTTAGTACAGTACTGTCGACGAGTCCGCCAAAAGCTAGCCGACCAAATGTAGAAGTCAAAACATCTCCTTACTGCTTGTACCGCCTCGACTGCTAACACGGCTGGGCTGGGTTCAAGGCGCAGAATCGAAACCGATTTCAGTGGGGAGACTCGGGCTTTGGGGACCAGGATCCTCGTACAGTACTGTTCATCTCCCGTGCACCATCGTCCGTATACCACGGCTCCGTAACCGACTTCGGACGCGTCAGAAAAGGCGTGTAGTTCTCCCGCCGGTGTCGCGTGACCAGGGGGCAAACATCGTGGAATTGATATGTCTTCTGGTTTCTTTAGGGCGATCAAAAGTTCCCTTCATTCCAACCGGTATCCCCTAATCAGCGGATGGTCCCAGTCGACTTTCTTACAGCAGGGCCACTGCACCGGGACCCTTCCGGGTAACAGCAAAGGAGAGACAAAACCGAGCGGATCGAACAGGCTAGAGACAGCAGATAGTATACCACCACGAGTTGCTGGTTGATCGATAACCTCTAGCTCGAAAACAGGGTTGTCCGTCACGGCATTTTATTGTATCCCTATATGGTCCGCTTCGGCTGACACGTAATTTACGGAGCCAAGTCCCCCTACTGGGCCATACAATATCGATCCCAATGTTCTGCGTACGGCATAAGGTGCCTGGCGGTTGCCCACTCTCTGGTCAAGTACCCAGTGTGCCTCTGACATATTGTAGCCGATGGGATGATCCATTTCGTCATCCTCCCAGACTACGACGGTTATATACTGCAGGTTGAGCCACCCAGTCAAAATTGCGTTCATCAACCTTCGTGCTCACATGAGGAGCTCAGCTCATGTAAATGCACCGGTTATTCGTTTTGCTCCGAATGTCTAAGGAGACGGGCTGTGAACTCAACCGGCATGCAGCCAATACTTGTGTTCCACCCACCAAGCTTACTGCTAACAACGTCGTACTTTTAGCGCGCCGATTTTTGTCGGCAAACTGCTCTTTCATCAAGGTATTATCCGATCCACTGTCGACGAAAACCAATGCCTTCGACTCCCTAGTTAGGGTCACCACTCCAACGGCAACTACTCCTGAACTAACTGATTTACTGTCAGACCGCAAAGTTGGACAAATTATACCGGGCTTGGTGTTCGTCTCTGATGTAGGTTCTCTCGCTTGATGCAACAATCCATGGTGTCTTCCCGAGCAACCCCCGTAACCATTTCTGGTCCCTTTTCGACAAGCTGCCGCCCAGTGCTTGGTGTTGAGGCACATAAAGCACGCCCCTGCCGTCCTCGCAATTCCCCATTTTTCGTCTATAGTGGATGCTTTATAGCTTCGAGTGAAATAGCGTGTGCATTGGCCCAAGGCTGGTATTTCAGGTATTCCCGAGCAGTGTTTTGAGTCTGGCTGGTGCTGGGTTGTTTTCTCGTTTGCTGCCCCGGATGAGTCGACCGAATCTACTGTCGGCTCTCTTGGTTTGCCTCTCTAATTGTTCGGTCAAATCCTCGAAGTTAGACTCAAGGTCGCCTTGGCCTATACTTTTTGCCTCTTCCGCCCACTGACCCTGCAGTTTGGGGCAGGCGTGACGGGCTATGCCCCTGAAGATATGCATTGCATCAAAACCAGCCCTGTAACCTAAATGGTCGAGTGCTATTGAAAACTTCTGCATTTTTATCACTAGTTCGGCCTTTGTATAGGCTTCGCCCTCGGTTCTACCTCTACCACCAAGCTCTATATTAGATTACAGGCTACCTTGAACGACTGGCCGAACGGGTCTCACAAAATCTTCTTTGCTCGTGAGTAGCTTTGTTCCGGTTCGAGCATGTTACACCCATCGGTAGTTTCTCTTTTTCAGCCTCGACAGTAATGTGTCAGATAAAGAGGCCTTTTTCCGGGGTCCGTTATCTTGCTTTTGACGAAAGTTTCGAACTGCCTGATGAATTTGCAGTAATGTTCAGATCGTCCTTCAAAAACAATTAGTTCCGCTGTTGGCAGATCCATCTTTGGTAGCGTTTATATTTTATTTTCGTCGATCGGCGAAGAGTTTTCTATTTTAGCTTGTCCTGATCTGTCAGATAGGTCATAATCGTTGGCCTTTTTCCCATGCTCATTCTGTCCACACTTCTTTTCTGCTTCCTGGGCCTGTTGCCCAGCCGATGACAGTTGTTGTTCCAGGTCTGATATCCCCAACTTAAATGAATCGACTTTCTTGCAATTCATATTACCATCGGTATCTTATGGGCTGGCACCGACAGGACTAGATGACGTTGCATTACCTAAAGAATCAGAAGTACCCAAATCCTCTTTAGTGACTTGCAGTATTACTTCTTGTCCAGATTCTAACCGCTTCGGTCCTTTTCCTGGCATGTTGCGTATTCTCCCGTTCCAGGTTAATCAACTGGGTATTGTAAAACATCGTTGGGCAATGAGTAGCCAAGTTCTCAACGGATCCCGAAATCAGAAAGCGATTATCCGTGAAACTCCACCGTACAAGATTATCGAATGAACAATGACACGAAACAGATACAAACCTCAATCATGCGATCACAAGGACTCAAAAACGAGAACCAAATTGCGGCGTGCAAAAAGGGAGCACGTGCTTTGCGCGGGTCCACAACAAAGATATGACAAAGCAGCGGGCTGGACGCGAAGAAACAAAAGTTTGTTAATGAAAACGTACAGTGCAGAAAACAGATCAGTAGTGTTAGTAAGTGAGTGATGCGAAGGAACTCATGGAACTGTGGTGTTTTAAGGGGATTTTCCACGACCACCCATTACAGCCTTTATGACTTCGGCCAGAGGCCGGGGAGTGTTTAGGTGAATCCCTTCTAGCCCGTCGGCTTTTCTTCCAGGAAAGGTTTGCAGCACCGTGTTCAACTCTTCTTTTACCTTAAGCACGGGTGTTGGAGGCACCTGTGGTCCCTCCATTCTTGGTTCTTCGCTTCCTTCTGGTCGATATGTGCACTTGAAGAGTGTCGACAGCGTGTCGGCCTCATCTTGTTTGCTGAGAGCCAGTCGTGCCTGTGCTACTTCCAAAGTCGCTATCCTTTCTTTCATACGTTTTTGGGATTGCACATAAGCACAGAACCGCTGTGGGCTTGTGCGGACCAGCTCACCTGACGGATGCGCCTGGGAAAATCTCCTTACGCTGCTTGCTTCGTGGTTTTTACTATCTGCTGTAGATGTAGCTTTCCAAAGCTATCTAGGATAATCCTTGAAACTATAGCTCCTAGGAGGGTTTTGTAACCTAGGAAGAACCAAGCGATGTTTTCAGGACACTATGCTTTGAGGAGACCCGGGATAAATGATGCTTGCAAAAGTGATCTCTGAACTGCTCTTGGGGTAGAAACAAGACTTAACTTCAGTCTCAATCAGACAACAATAGTAGATTCCAAGATACTGCTCTGGAAATTGTCTCTGTAAAGTGTTTAAAGCCGTCTACGCAAAAGTACTTCCCGTCTATGCGGACTTCTCCCTGACTTGCATATTTTATTCGGAAGCACTGTGACAGCACCATCCGCAAAAACTACCCGCAGTATTCGCCCTACTACCAGTGCGCAACTGATTCCTCGGACGCTCACCTCCCGTGAAACGAACTCTCTAGTTAAGGCTTCGATATATTGGTCTTATCCTACACTTGTCCCCTAATTCCAGTATTGCTCTCCTACCCCTGCATATTGCCACAACTTTTCCGACTGGCCATTTATATCGTTATCAGCATAGGTATGCATACATCTCTTTCAAGCCGATCCAAAGTCGCTGTCGGCAACCACCATCAAAAGACTACTAAACCCCAAAACCCACCGGGTAGCCGTTCAGTTTCCTTGGCAGATGAACCTGAAAAGGCAAAAGGTACTCTGCGGAATAAGCAAAAATACAAGTAGTCATTCCTTCCAAGTAAACTGAGACTATTTGACTATCTGTCATCTTATATCCTTAGCATTCTTGTATTGCTATCAATACGACTCACAATTACAAAGAATATAGAGTTTGCTTATCCGAACAATTACCGAATTCTGTGGCACCACTTGTTTCTCTTGTGTACACCATCGGCGCCCCGTTGCGCTTCCCCAATACACACGTTTTATGCTCCGGCGTTCCGAGTTCTGCTCTTACGGGCACTGCCGAGTATATTACTTATCGAGTCGCGAATCCAGGACCAGGGTCCATAGGATCTATAACGGATCAGGTCCTGACTTAATTCAGGAGAATTCGAAACTTGTGAGCTCGAACAACAAATTCCTTCCACCGACGATCCATGTGAGTCTCTAAAGCTCGATAATTCGTTTATGTGCATACTTTTTCCGATTATACAGTAAATCCCGATTTATTCTACCATAATCTTGTATTGACATTAAAGGTGTAATTTCACGGTTACCCTACGGATCCTTATACATATGTTTGTATTTGTTATGCTATTGTACTGATGGCTAGAATCGACCGTTAGCCCGACCGGAAAGGTCCATTTTTGACAGTCTTCCTAGCCGTCTGTGAGTTTTCGATTGATGAACCTCATCTCTGGTTTTATATGTTAGAGGCAGAGTGTGAGACAGGGATAATCACGAGCGGGTGTGCTGGTTACTTCCGGACTATTAGTGGTCTTCCCCGTGAAGTTGCTACCCACATAAGCTAAGTACTATTCAAAGATTATTACTGAAAAACGGGGAGAGAAGCGGTAATCTCTCGTTTGTTATGATCGGAATCGGCAAGACCAAAGCGGTTGACCCAAGGAACACAGCTAGGTAGTAAGAAGCCTCACTCATTACCGAGAGAAATGCGGCAGTTAGCAGGGCAACTTTCAGAAGAGAAAGGTCCTCGAAGAGGTGTAAATACAGCGATCAACAAACAATATCCAAACCCTGCTAGAAGTTTCTGTCCATGTTAACTACACAGAAGCGACAAAACCAGCGGACGGTATTACAGAACGGTACCGTCCATAAACTACTGCCGTACCGAACTCGAGTAGTCCTCAGATCACCGCTTCAACCGCGGCAACACACCCCGCGGACACTATGATAGCCGCTTCTTCGTGGACTTTCTTTTGTTTTTCCACCCCTAGCTGTTCTCACTTCAGAGACCATAAACCGTATCACAACTCTGACCTACGAGAATATCTCAAAAGCCCATCTTCTGACCGTCCCGTTAGTCCATCTCGATCATAGTACTGCCGATATCACAAACGGTTTGGGGAGAACGCCCAGCTCTACGAAGCAGATTGCGCCTTCCCTGATGTCGAACGCGGAAACTAACACCTAAAAGCCATCCGACGACTAACCCAGCCGGCAGCCATAATAACAGTCCTCTTTCGCGTGTTTAAGATTTTATTCCCAATAACCTGTTCCCAGTGGGCGCCAGTTCAGAGGTTAAAGTCATTCCAGAGGAAGCAGGCGACTGAAAGGTTCTATCAATTCAACGACCTACTGCCAACGGCATTCTTATTGCTACTCATGGCCGCAAGTCACTCACACTCAACTAAGACCCACTTTGTGCCCTTTGCTGGGTGTTGATAATAGCAGACGTCCCTTATCCCACACTAGGCATCGTATTCTTTGGCCACTTTGACCTCTTGGTTGGTGCACGATGCCGAGGATTTGTCGATCGATTGAGTTTCCTTTGCGTAACCGGTTCGTATTCCTCCGCAAACCACATCAGGTCCCTATACATCAAACCCCAGGCCAAACAACCCCAAGCAGAACTCCTTTCAGCCTACCCGACAAAGCTAAGACAATCTTGACCCCTGTCCCAGGGTGACTAATAATGTCACCCACCATATTTTCGCTAGATGCCCCCAGCATTTAGTAGACCCCGTCGCTTGGCACCAGACAAGCTCCACAAGGCACAGGTTTGTTTCGAGCAAACTTACATTGGGCATGCTAAGCCCCTGTGTTAGCCTTTCGGCCTCACCTCCCATGTGGTTCTTAAACTAATGGCGACTGGCGTATTTGCAACAACTATAAGGCCCTCAACCAGGCTACTTCCCTAGACGGGTACCGCATTCCACACATTCGAGATGTGACTTGGTTTCTGTCCGGTTCCTCCATTTTCAGCTGCATCGATCTCGTTGGAGCCTACACCCAATTACTGGTAACTGGGGTCTTTGACTACCAAAATCACCTTCGGAATTTCATTCGGGCTAGTGGAGTTCAGGGCGTGTCGTTTTGGCTCAGCTAAGCAGCTCAATCTCTCAAGGGTTTATACATGAAGCAACACAGGGTTTGAAAAAACGTCTTCTGGTACTGAAACGAAAATTTGGTGGCACTTTCTTTAGAAAAAGAGCACATGGCACACCCACGTGCTCTTTTTGAGTACCTCGGCCAGGAAGGGTATAACCAATAATCCTACCAAAGGCTAACTAGGTGGGACAACCATCACATTCCTAGGTCACGACATCTCGGCCTCGAGCATATAGTACCTGGCTGACTGGTTGGCGGCTATTCGCAACTACCATGAGCCTCACTCTTACCGGCAGTTGCGCCAAATTCCTGGCTTGGCTAACTTTCATCGCCGGACTATCCCCCAATGCGCCGAAATAATGGGGCCTCTAACAGGCATTTGGCGTGGAGGCAAGCGGAAACTCATTTTTCCTGGCACGGCACGGGCAGCATTTATTTTGATCAAGGAAGCTATCGCCCACGTTTCACTCCTTCCATACCCCGATTCTTTTGCTCCCCTGGCCTTAGGGACTGAAGATCCGGACACTCCTGTTTGAACAGTGCTGCGAAAATTCGCCAACAATTCATGGCCACCAATGGCGTTCTTCGCCAAGCTCCTCCAACCTTCGGAATCCCTAAAGAACACGTTCAGTAGAGAATTGCTAACAATTTGTCTGGGTATCGGATACTTTCGTCACAAACTCGAGGGCCAGACGTTCACAGATTTCATAGATCATGAACAACCAGCGTAAGCTCTCCAGTCAGCTTCTGATCGACATTCGCCACGCGAGATTCGTCACTGAGACCATGTTCCCTAGTTTACAACAGACAGTCTACACGCCTCCGGGGCACACAGGCTCGTGTCAGACGCACACTCATGCGTTCACAATATCGACGACCCACTACCCATGAGAGTGGAACCGCAAGCAATTGCCACAACTCAAACCACGGATCCTGAATTCAGACATCTCAGAAACAGCAGCTCACTCCATCTTTTGCCAGAAACTCTTCCGAATTCGAACCCAACTATCATTTTGGATAAGTTACAGGGTTGACCTCGACCAGTAGTCCCTGCAAGTTTTCACCAGCTCGATTTTACCAACCCTCACAAGTGTTCGCACCCTGGTGGGACCGCAAAGGTGAATTTAGTCTCCGAGTGATTTGCTTTGCCTCGCGTCAAACTTGACGTACTTCTTCGGACCCAAGCTTGCCTTCAAAGCCAACGCGTAAAAATACATCGTCACACTAGATCTACATTAGGCACCTTCTCTGGGCCAGAAATTCTTTTCATCATACGAATGTGGATCTCGTGGGGCCTCCCACTCCATCCAAACTGCTACGTCTACATCCCCATAATTTTAGATAGCTTCGCTCGTGGCCACAGGCTTTACCTATCCCCGACCTCACCTTAGAGGAGGCTGCTTAAGCAGTTCTCACTTGTTGGGTACGTCAGTTTGGATGCCTCGCTGTAATGACCACATGCGGCGGAATACACTCGGTTGTGGACACAATAAGTCGACGGCTTTTCATCCGAAGGCCAGTGGCATGGCGGGGCGATTACATTGCCAACTGAAAGCTGCCCTTCGTGCTGGTGGTAACCCTGTAGAGCAAGAAATTTTACCGATTATTCTCTCAGGGATGAGTGACACTGCTGAAGCCGACATGCGTGTTACGTCGGCTGAACTGATTTACGGTTGCACATTACGACATCCGGGTGAGTTGGTTGCTAACGGTGAGTTTTGGTTACGAGGATTACGCAAAACGGTTTTCATTCCACACCAGCCTCCGTCGAGGTAAAAACCAACCCGGAAATCCTTTCCAGTGCCTGCAGCTGCTCACGACTTTCGAGTGGTCGTCCTGGGTCGGCACCTGTTACTCTCGCTGCTGAGTCTATATTTCGGTTTGCAACACTAAACTTCACGGAAGACATAGCTACACCATCAAAAGAAGAAATGGGCGCGGCCGCGAGCTGCATCAATTAACAACGTTTACTGAATTCGCGGCAGTAGTATATATTTATGTTTGAAATTCGTAATCTACGTGTACATAATTTAGTTATGCATGACAGCAGTATCATGTAGTTTATCACGACAGGGCTAGGGGCAGCCTGAATTGCGCCGGCACATCGTCCTCATTCGAATATCCGTCCGCGCCCCTAGGCGCGACTTCATTGCATTTCTTGCCTCCCAGCTGGTCCCGTTGGACAGAAGCATAAGAACATTCGGGATCTCGCATGGCTCAAATGCAACACTTGTTGGATCGTGACTGGAGTCATTTGACACGGGACACTTAATCGTTTGCGGAGGCGATAACAATCACATTGGAACGGGGCTGTGTAATATGCCAACAACGGCAAACCCTGGAACACAAACACCGCTGCCAGGTTCCAGGCAGGATCTACCCCTTTCATATACCTTGCTGAGGAAGACACAGTTTCGCGGTCGACGAACACACACCGGTGTGAGTCACGCAGAAGGGCATATGCCGGTTTCACTGTTGTACTCAACCGCGGCGGGAGCCACGAAAAACGACTCTCGCTACCTAAGCCGAGGCAGCCAAGCAGGTCGAGGCCTGACTGCGTTGGAATTCTATAGGGGAACTCCTGTATAGCTATCGATACGACAAACGATTACAAAGACTACAGAGTTTGTCTATCCAAACGATCACCAAATTCCGTGGAACCGCTTGTTTCTCTTGTGTACACCATCGGCGCCCCGTTGCGTTTCCCCAATACACAAGTTTTATGCTCCGGCGTTCCGAGTTCTCCTCTTATGGGCACTGCCGAGTATATTACTTATCGTGTCACGAACCCAGGACCAGGGTCCATAGGCTACATATGAGGGCAGGTCTTGGAATAACCCCGTAGAATCTCATTCTTGACTGATCCGGAGGCACAAAACATGACATTTAACCTATTGCTAGCTAAGATTTTTTGTCCACCGTTGATTCGATAATCTTCTCATGCTTAAAACAGGCAAACAGTGCGATAGTGTTTTACATTCCAGAATGCAAACATCTTTTACCAGCTGAAAATATAGTCTTAGGTGACTGAAACTTTGACCCACACCGGCGCCACTGCTTTAGACTCCGTCAAAATCCCAGCACAACACCTGTCCATTTCTGTCCCAGTTTACAAATAAAGCTGCTGCCAAGGTCTTTCTTACTGGGCAATCTTTGGTAGCAGCCAAAATTAGCTTCTGGTTTGCCAAGATCATTCCTGTCCAAACTCCCCTGCAAAGCTTATTTCACAAGAGCCACGCGCAGAGTAACAAACCAAATGCAACCAGCAGTCCTCCTAAGACCTCGATACGCCTAACACGGGCCATCACCCGACATCTCTGTCTATTATAAACCGCAACACAACTGTGGATTTAGACAGTACATCGGGTTTTCGCCAACTGAGCCAATTTACGAGGGCCCCAACTTTCAGAGTAGCTTGAACAAACCTTCAGTATGGAAAGAGTTTCACAGCATCCACAGGAGTGATAAAGATTCATCTACTCAACGGCTCACCAGCATACATGCCCCACAAGTCCAGATGACCCCACTTCTTCTACCGGCTTCATGTCCGTTTATCCAACCTTCAGTATAACAAACTGCCCCCCGGGCTGCTCGACAGAGATGCAAAAAAGTATGTTAACAAAACACCAGTGTGAAGAAATACGGTGAAGCAGAAATGGCAAAAGGATCTTTCAATGCAGGTCCGCAATATTCAGTTAGTTAACATCAGACTGACCACATAAAATTGCTCCCCAAGTTAGTTTGACATGGCTTTTGGTCAGGAGGTGGCAAGCGGTCTGAAAGGATCCCAATTATTCCACATATGGCTGCCGAGTTGCGGCAGGTTCAATAAAATAGGGTTTGGGATTGTACGAGTTCGGTCTTTATTGCCACAGGTCATACAGAGCTCACGAGCAACGCAGAGAACAGTCAGCGGCAACCACCTGTGGGTAGGTTGAAAAGGTGTGTTTAATAATTTGATGAAACGATAAAACGTGTACGATACAGTGGAACGAAAACGGTAGAACATGTGGGATGTACAAGGTACCGCAGCACCGTCACCCAGCCTCCGTCTACACCAGTGCAGGCCGATACCCAAGCACTCTTGGTAACGCAACCAGGCCTCGAAGTCCAATCACTACACTCTCTATCGGAATATATCTGGTGATCACCCTGGCTACCACGGACGATTAGCCCGCCGGCACAGGTTCACCTTCAGAAATTTACACTTCGTAGCCTCAAGAAAGAGGCTTACCAGCTTAAGACACATGCAAACACCGCGGAAAAGGCACGGTCAGGCAAAGTCTCACCGGCCTAATGTGTAGCCTTGGATCCTACTTCTAGATCTCGGCTGACTGCCTTTTCATTTCTAATCTACCTTGATTCACTGTCTTCCGTCCATTTATCGCTCCAACAAATTTCTGTCCACCACACCAAACACTCTATGTCCACACCGTTACCCAGTCACTCCGTCGGAATTATCGCCGTGCCTCACATATCTAGCCTCTCCCACAAGCCTCAGCCACCTCCTACGGTCCGGCATTGCCACCTACCCGTTGGAGCTTTTTCCTTCCGACCTCCTCCAGAAGTGTTCACCCCTCTGTAACTAGTCTTCCAACCAGTATTTCTTTACCCCTCCCTCCTAGACTACACCCCTTAGGCTTCAACTTGTCAAATCCTTGGAACAACCGGTGTCCCTCTCCCATCCTCGCCCCATTCATCACTGAAACTACCAACTTCATCATTAAAACCAAACTCTCAATCATCTACACCAATAACGTCACCGCCAAAACTCGGACCATGTCCTTCAGTCATCCTCATAAATGCCACTTCAATGCTGAACAGAATCGAAACCAGCGGCAGCACCGCCCAAAACTCCGACTGTGATATTATCATCGTAACCGAGACTTGGCTAAAGGGTGCCGTCCCTTCGGGTCAAACTTTCCTAGATGGTTAACGGACGTTCCAAAGGAACAGGCCCCTTCGTGAGGAGGGTTGTTCAATCAGTGTGAAAATGCCCTGCCGTTATTCCAATCTCACATGCAACTTTGGAAGCAATCCAAGATTCTCCGTGGTTAACAGTGACTTCACCTAACCCCTATCCCCATGCTAGTGGCATCTGTCGACCAACTGATTCCAACTCTATAAGTCTTATCAAGACTGTTAACTTGTTCAGCTACCCTTCGCTGCTGCCCTGTTCCTTTTAACTAATTACTAGGGACTTAGGCAGCTCGAGCGTCTGCTGGAATGCTCTATCAGCCCCAAACAACTGTCTAGACTTCGTGTAATGCCTCTGCGTAGTCTGTTGGATCCAACAGGGTACTGTTCTGGCCAGATTAAGTGACGTCCTTGGTTTGTTATCCGCTATTGGTAATTCCGACTTTTCAGCTGGAAAGCTGTAGCTCTTCCCAGGAAGTGGTCACTGAATGGTGTCCCGCACCTCCGCAAATCCGCGAGCTTTTGATGAGTTCCACCCACCCAGTCATCTCTCTTCAACGGTCAGCTGGGACAACCTTATCTGCGAGCTTTGGTCGTTAAACTGTGACGGCTTCTTCTTGAAAAACCACCCTCAGCTGGCCACTGGCTTACTACATTCTACCTTATCCACTCTGCTGACCAAAACACCGCAACTCGTAATATATCGGACCGGGTCAATAGTTCAGTCCTGGCCCGAAAACACAACAAATACCCAAAACCTTGAGAAGAGTAACACACCAGTGGCGACTCATCGTCATTCTTACAGCTCCAACGTCTCTCGGTAGCACTCAGAATCAAGACTGACGATATGCTCAAAGAACAAGTCGTATCTACCCTGCAGTGCCACAATACTTCCTCAGAATTGACGCGCCCAATTAAAAACAGAATTCAGCGCAATCCTATTGGTTTCCCTTCTCTAATTCCGGCAAACAATGAGCGCATGTTCTTGCCCGGGGCGACAGCCGAGGCACTTCATTCCCACTTTGCTGCTTTCATGAATACGGGCTCCTCACCTTACCTCCAGACATGGACATTGTCACGGAGTATAGGGAGGAACCAGTGCATGACCCGTCAAATTAGCGCCCCACCGACCACATTCCGACTTCTTCCAGGTTGACGGAAAGTCTCGTCAAAAAGTGGACCTCTGAATTCTTATCGTCTCATTATCTGATCCATAATGGGAACAGCAGCTTTCTAAAGTCACTTTCATGCCCCACTTGCAAGCACGACCTTTAAAACTCACAAAGGCGGCCGCCGGCGACAAGAAATCTATCGTCATTATACACCTTATATGACCACGGCATTTGAAAGTGTCCCGCATCCTTTAATGCTGACCGAACTCAGAGTCCACTGTTTTTACGGCCCCTTTTTCGGAACTAAAAACATGCCTATTGGATAGCTCACAAGTGCTCTCCATTGACTGATGTTTCTCATAACCTGCTGCATTTACAGGTAGGGTTATAGAGGGGAGTGTACTCGGACCCTCGCTTCTTCTCAAAACATAAATGACATATTTCCCGTTCTGCACCATGGCACCTCATTTCTTTTTTGCTGGTGACATTACCATTGTCTACCAGGTTCCTCGTCAAAACCCCTACACTAGACTGGATGAAATTTCTAGTGATCTTAAGCAAATTGGAGACTGGTGTGTCCCTTGGAGCATTAAATTCTCAAACTGCGAAAGCTGCTACGCAACTTTCAAATGTCAAGTGGCCCCCGGAACCCTGCTTAATCACGACCTATCCACTTTGCGCAGACCTTTATTTCTAGACCTTGCTCTTCATTACCCCTGTGGATTTCGGTTTTCTGATTATGTTCTACCCCGGGTTGCCTAGACGAGGGGAACCAATGGTCCCATCAGTAGAACTCTTTGGTTAAGGGATTGCAAACTGCTCAACTACAAGTCTCACTCTAGGCCAATCCTTGAATACTGTCCCATCAATTCACTAAAATGACTAAATCTGATCACATTTCTCTGGAGTTTGTGCAGCGCGGATTCACCAAACAGTTGAAGGGATTTTCCTTCAGTTTGTATTGCAATGGTCGATGCGTTCTACTCGATCTCGGTCCTCTACAGCTGCTCCGCATGAAGCGCGATTTGTGGTTTCCCTTCATGCTATATAAGCGTATGGCCTTTGCATGCACTTAGAACGTTAGTTTCACCTCTTCCACAAATTATGCCCTACATCATGGCTCACTGCAACTCCCTATTCCCAGACAGAAACAGCGCCGTGATCCCACTTTTTTCCTATAAAATACTCAAAGTTGTGTAAAAACTCCCAACAAACTTCGGGAGTGTCCCCATCTCTCAGTTAAGCAGCCTACTGGATCAGTTCTAGGCTGTTATCAATGTAATCCTACTCGCCGGTTAGGGTTTCGCTGAAAAGCTGGCCTGAAAAACGGGTTTGGTTCCCAGAATGATGGTACCATGTCCTGGAACTTTTATTGCTCACCCACTGACAAACTCCAGGTCAACCTTTTCCGTTACGCTGTATTGCACTTGATTTTCAATATAGTAGTAACCGTTTGTTGCCTTTTTTAACCCCGATTAATCCCGTGCTTGTCTGTTCTCCCAGTTTTAGACAATATTCATGTTCTTCTACTCTCAACTAGTGCAAAGCATTCAGACTTTGATGTACCACTCCAGAGTCAACTTAATTCTTGATTTTGGATCCCAGAAAGCTACTTTTTGCCGATCTCTATTTGTCTGTATGATTTCCCTCCTTCTCTATCATTTTGGCTGCCACTACCCACCCGGGTTGTATGTCCAGCCTTAGTTCGCTTCCCTTAATCACCCAGCCCAAGATTCTTTCACCCCAACTGCCCACCTTCTAAAGACTACTCGTTAGCTTGTTCTCTGGTCTCTTCTCTGAATCTACCACACACAAACGACTACTATATTCCCCCTTTTGCCCATACTATCCCTCATCAGTATAACCAACCTCATCCATACCTGGAATGGTCTCTGATACTCTTATGCATGGTCTGGCGTTGAACGAGACCAATACAATTAAGCTTGCCCGTGCTTAACAACATTAGTTTTCCAACTCCACGCAACTGCACAGCGCCAGTCTGTATTTTTCCAGCCCATGTTGACGAAACCCTGATGTCAATGGCACCCAGGCTATGGCTTTTTACGGACATGGGGAAAACGGATTACCCCAGAAGTTGCGAAAAAGACAAAGAAGCATAAAATTACTGTCGGGAGGACTGGCTATGGGAAGTTCCTGTTTGGGCTCAACCACTCTTCTGTTAGGCAATCAATCTAAATAATAGGGAAGACCACGAAGACCTAGTGAGATCTACTCGGCCTCGAAAAACGACCGATATCAGGCCATGAAAAGTACTGCGTTACCTCTTTTTATGGGTGTGCCTCCCATCAGCTCGGACCTGATCCTGGGAAAAGGGAAACCCCACATTGTCCCTGTTTGCCTGACAAACCTTTAGTTTTTAACCACGAGACGGACTGGGGCGACAGCGCACTGCACTCTTCACATACGCTTATCTATCCCCGCTCTAAGTCCAAACCACCCCAAACCCTCCCTATGCGCATCTAGCGTTTGGGTCGACGTCAAACTAAGTCGCCACCGTAGCTTTGATATCCAACCCATTGATAAGGACAGCATGTTGGTGCACCTGATTACAAACCCAGCCTCCGTGAAGCCGAAAAGTAAAAGAAGAACATGGGGAAAACCATTTATCTTTTCCTTTCATACTTTTCTATCTTTCTTCATCTTTGTAAAAAATGCGATCTCCTCAATTTGCTACCATCCAAGCCAAGCTTGAATTCACATTTCTACCTAACAGCAACTAACACCCGGCGCCAGCCAGCAGCATCAGACCTGCAAATGTTCAAGAGCCGCACGCGTCATACATATCTCAGAGCAATCATACAAACTGCTGTGTGGGTACTGAGCAAATTCCAGTCGCTTCCCACCAACTAAAAGCGCTGCAGTAACCTCGGTCTCTATCCCACTGACCTGGATAGCATGTCATTGCGATAGACGACAAACACATTCCTCAATAATCTCCAGGAAAATGAAGGAGGGCTTACTTTCCATACTTTTTGTTTCCTTCTTTCTTTTCTCATTTCCCTAAAGTGGCGACGTTTTATGCTTTCTGACACTCAACCCACTCTTGAGGCTACAACCCAGATTCTCTGCTAGAACGAAGCTGTTTGAAGCCCGAAATTCTTTGGAAATCCTGCCTGGTACATTCTCGGTGAAATTTTGGTTCACTTGTTCAGTGAATACCCAATAAGAGCCGGGAAGTTTGAGCCACTGGGCGTGAAGAGACCTTGAACAACGACAATGGAGGACCGTGCTTGTTCTTCACCTCATTAGCCAGTTAGGGTTCGGAAGCCGATCTGATACTGACCAGCCGGCTTCACCGTTGGCTTATCAACGTCCCCCTCCACCAGCCTCTACGATAGTCACCCACCTAAAGGCACCGGATAACAGTGTCTCATAAAAATACCGTTCTCTTTCCCCCACGAGCTGAACTCGCCGCCATTCTAAGTAGGGGCGACACTACATCGCTAAACAACACGAGAAAAACAGTAGCAGACGTTTGCGGAAGAGAGCGATTAATTAACTCGGTCGGCTGCTTGCAACTCCCGTCCCCGCCACCACCACGATAATATCCTAAAACGAACCGTCGATGTCAAATCAAAGTATTACTGAAGGATGGTTTTCAGCACCCCACCTGGTAATAGTCTGTGACATTACCCTGATAGTGATGAAACGGGTGCCTTCCGCAAAGCGAGAAAGACCGTAGAAAGTTTAATTTCGAGTATTTTTGTCGTAGAAAAATATGCACGTAGTTGAAGTTATTAGGCACCAAATTTAATATTCAGTTTGTTTGGCCCTAAACCTGTGAGAATAATGTAGTCAATTATTGGCATATTACTGACGCATTCGTTCCATGCCGTTTCTAATTGCGTCCGGTGTCTTGCAGTCAGCTTATGAAGATACTGAAAAAATTAGACTTTTCCCTTGCACCAAGGGCTTGTTGCTGAGGCACCCAGTATTTGTCAAATGAGGTGAGGAACATGAAGGACATACCCACAATGGAGTTGTGCAAAGCCGTCCCCCTGAATGAAGATTTACTGTGCGTATCAGCGAAGTTGACTTCCAGTGTGATTTATCTTCGCTGCAACCTCGACGTCAGTGAACGGGTAAAGTTCCCGATGTTATCCCGGATGGACCATGCTAACAAAGTGTCCTTTGAAAAAGTGGGTGATAAGGGCAGGAAAACAAGCCAGTTTGGCACTGTTGGACTTCTTGTTTAAGTTCCGGCCAAAGTCTTTGTCCCCATCCCAAGTCAACAACAGAAACATATGATCGAAAGCCCCAAAAGAGACCTTTTATTCCACGGACTCCAGATGCCGTTCAATAAGGTGCAGAGTTTGCATGACCACGTTTTGCAGTTTAGTCATTTACTCTGCTTAAGGTAGCTCATCTAGGCCCATTTAGTCATAGACCTGAGCAAATTGTGTTCCTCTTTGTCTGCCCTGTAAGTCAACAGTCTGAATTTGCCCTACCAAGCAGATGGACCCCTCGCAAACACCGGTTGCTCTTTGGTGGGGCTGTTTTGATTCTGAAAAGTTGGACCGTTTATCAAAGCAGATAACGCTCTGTGTGCATATACAGAAGCCTGCCACCAGATTGCGGTGTACCTTGCGTCTAGGAATGTGCACACACTCCTCCTGCGTCCAAGTAATGCAGCATGGTCAAGTCATCTGAATGACGTGCCATCAAGGAAAGCCGACGCACTGTTAGTGCGTTTGCTGGTTTTGCTGGAGAGTATCTTTAGAAAATGAGTACCATATTGACCTACTCCACGGTGATTTCTGAACAATTTTATAATCCGTGGCCCTTCCTTCCTCTTTGGTGCCTCCATGAGAGGAAACCTAGGCCAAGAAAAAGCCCCTCCACTTAAGATCACTTTCTGCGTGGTGCCGTGTTTCCTTCCACCCTTCGCGGTGGCCTATCCTATCCGGAGGTTAAGTTTTTCCAGGGCTTTCTGCATAAATAGGAAAACGTTTAATAAAACCTAGGCTAGCTTTATCCTTTAAGTAGGTAGGCCCATAAAGACCGTTTCGCCACTGGAAAGGGGCCTGACAGTCCTCACCCAGGCGTGGAACTCCTCTTGACCCTTTATGGGCGGTCAATCCTTAGGATGTTCAATAATTGACAACCTACTAGTATGAATCAAGGTTGACACCAGCCTAAGGGGGGTATCATCAGGCAATGCTGGGAGGTTCCCCAATAATCCGTGGAATTTAGCACTATCCACGTTCGGAATGGAGGCATGAGCTTCATCAGCAGAAAGCCACTTCTGGCTTATGGAGCATTCGCCATCCAGTGGGTTTAATTCAGTGAACGTTAATATTCCTGAGGACATCTGTAAAATAATTTCTTTTCATTATCTCACATTAAAATCAAATAACGTACTTTGTTTGACTTCGATTTGGGATGCAGTTATATCCGCTCCATCGCCCAACATGGGGCCAAGGTGAAAAGTGTCTCACAAGATTTACTGTTCAATGTGATAGGCACTGAAGCCGTTCTGCTGGCCTTTCATATTTTCATCAATTGGAAAGGAAATCAGAGCTCTCGGTTCCAAACATGAACCACGTTATTAAAGTGTGATATCGATCAATGATTGAAGGGGCAAAAGCACCGTAATAACATCGAAATATCATGTGGGTTGTTGGCTAGAATATACATACATAGCTGTGCGTGATCGTATTTTATAGTGCGCAATAAATCACCCGCCCCAAATGAAGTGGTCTTGATGATAATTATCGAAAAAATGTCTAATACTAGGCCCCCCTTCCATTTCGAGTGAGAGTCAGAGTTACGACTTGCGGTTCTAATTTTATGGCTCGATATAATCAGCCTAAACTAGTAAAACAACAGACTTTACCACACTAACTTTTCCGACGTGAGTCGCAAACATTCTAACGGAATTGGCGGAGATGAGCCCGTGTAACAGTTGTCATATGTATACATATATTACGTAATAAACAACAGGAATATAACGTTGTAAATAAAATACAAGACATGAATAACATAATAACATAACGTTAATTATAATTAGAATATATAGAAAATAGGATGTTCGAATTAAACCTGAATCAGTTATCCAACGGTAATTTGCCCTCATGAACCAGGACCACCATTTGGACTAGTTCCAAGGTTATAGACTTATCACAAAAAGCGAATCACCTGCTTGCGACAGAAAGTAGAAGCCACCTTGGGAAAGGCTTCACTTCAAACTCCAGTGCTAGACCTATTCCGTCTTACCTTCATCAGTTTCATCCGTCTTGCCTCGCCACACATGACTGAATAAACAACACACCTTTTACCCCGCCAGCTGATCCATTCTAACCGGATGATGCACATTATCAAAGATATTCGCTTCCTCACCATTCACGAATCCCATTTGTAACTGCCAGACACCGGAGCTGGAATAAATAACACAGGAATCTGTTATTGGGAAAATCTCGATACGCCATCCAAACGCTAGGCGACTTGCCCTACTCATCGGTGGCTCTCGATACTGACGCTGAATATAGACTAGACTCAATAATTCAAAATATATCCATCAGATCACCAATGTAATAAAACTGGAGCCTATATGGAGGTTTTTCACTCTGGTATCTGTTGCGGGATTTCATTCTTCCTTCAGACTTTATCCTGCATGAAACTGATTCTTCGTTAATCCACGGTCCCTTAATTGTGCTCTTTCTTTTCTGCATGATACGGGTTGTTGATCCCGGAATTAGACTCACCTTTTTATAGACTGCTGTTTCTTCCACATTCACCAAAGTTCCCGAGTGCAGTCTCATACACTTTTTCATGTCTCCCTGTTTTGCAACATACGTTGTTTACTGAACCCCGGTACATCCGTCTTTTGTGGTTTTCATCATCTCTACGGATTGCTGTCATTTTCACGTTCATTGGGGTTACCCAGGGTAACTCCATATAATTGTTTCATTTCCAACTGTTTATGACTTTGTTCACAGAACCCCCGTAGGCCTTCGTTGTACGTGGCTTGCATTGTTTCGGTACATAGTGCGTGTTTAACATTATGCATTACCGCTCTTTTTAGGTTTCCCATGGGGTGCCACTGCCCAGCTCGAAATCGAGACTGGCTCCCATATGCTGCACAAACCGTCATTGTTTTGACCCATTCGGACCAGACCTATTTATGATGTTCTTAGCTGGAATGTTTGACTCATACTCAGTGCAGTTGTGTGTAATATATTTTATTGGACTACACAGGGATCCAAAATAATGTGCTCACGCGACTAAGGTCGAGAAATATACTATTTTTATCGCCATCATTACTGACCATCCATTGTCCACCCATGCTGCACGTGCGTGCGCAACTAGCAGTCGCTCAGTCCCTTGCCCATGGGTCGGATTCCTAGGGGTCCCCAGAAGGCTTGACTCAGGCCCGAGGAATTTTCCGTTTTTGGAGAATACCTGTTATGGAGCCGGGAGAACTAGTTAGGGTCATCGATCAGGCTGAAGGGCTCGGTTATCAAGTTGAAACGCAATTTGGCCCGTTGTACACACGTAATTTTGTGTGCATCCACTGAAAGCTTCCTCGGTGTCAAGGATCGGCGAACTCCACAAAGACCAGACCAGGACCCTCATCCTGATTCCTCTGTGCTTCCTTCCGCTTGCCAAGCCGAGGGCTGAGTTCTGTGGATAATTGGCCGGGCGCTGCAGAAACCCTCATGTGGTTACGCACGTGAAACCACGCTGTTCGTTCTGTCTCCCAGCCGCTATAACCAGCGCAATCCTAACCGCCATGTTTCTTCCTCTTCCGACGGCGGCTTGGTTCTGGAAATGGCTTTTGACCAGCCACTGGATGGAGATTTCTTTCTCTTCCACGATTTTTGAGATGGCTTTTCAAGGCAATGAGCTGGTTTCTCGAACCGGTGTTCAAGGGGTCACCATGAGGCAGCAAAGCGGCTTTAATTTTCGTTTTGGAATCTTTCCGCTTCTTTATTCTCCAGCCTAGTTTGAGCTTGGTGCCAAGCTCGGAGATACATTGAAGCGGATCATTGTTTTTTCTGTCCTAATTTTAGCCTCCAGACACTGAACAATGGACCAAAAATTCTCACAGAGATATTCGATCCTATGCCACACCGGAAGGCTGTTTGCGATAGACAGTCTCATTCAGCGAAAATATAAGCGGTCACGGTGTTCAAGGTGTTTTCGCTAGGCACTTTTCCCTGAGTGATGAGGTGCTTCTCAGGGGAAGTGAAGTTTCTGTTCAATTCGGATATGGAGTTTGCTGAATTCGCAAGAACACAAAACACTAAAGCTTCCGGCATTGTGTGAAAATGGAGTTTGACCAATTGAGCTCGTTGTTTGTGTCACTGAGATCCAGCATTCGGACCCATATTGAAAATGGGCCCAGATGCTGCAGAAATCTTACTGGATTCTTGATCCCTAATCAATCTTGACGCTTTTGGGATTGCCGCGTGGCAGCTATTTGAAGAACACTTTATCAGCTTGCCTCGACTTCCATTAATTCTGACCAACAGGAGTGAAAACAGGCGAGAGATGGATAGGTGACTCTTAGTGGTACGGGTGAAGGAGTTATAAGAAGAAGCACTCAGACCACTCCTTCCAACTAGACTGATAGTGCACCAGCGGATCACGAGAAGTTAACCTCAACTGGAAAACCTTATCTTTATTACGGAGCACAAAGTCCAAATCTTAGTTCAGAAAATTAATTTTCCGGATTTCCTGTCGCTCGCACTTATAATACAGCCATTTACTTTGTTCCAAATATATATTTCGTCTCTGTCATTGGTTCATGGGCTGAGTAGCGAAATCCAGCGCAACAGTTTTAGCACTGAAACCCCTGGGGAATTCAAAAAGCGTGCACGGTCCAGACATCAAGCATGCGATCAAGGCGCAAGAAAATCAGATTTATAAAGTGTACGCCGGAAAAAGTGTCAGTTTGGTTTAGTGCATGAGATGGGCATGACAATTCGCAAAACATTGTTCAGATTCCTACTCTGTGAGC
Organism: Fasciola hepatica; assembly: GCA_948099385.1. Lineage (NCBI taxonomy): Eukaryota > Metazoa > Platyhelminthes > Trematoda > Plagiorchiida > Fasciolidae > Fasciola > Fasciola hepatica. Next base: position 2,374,326 of record CANUEZ040000133.1, read on the forward strand.
TCCTTGAATCGCCCGGCGCTGCGGTACTGGAAAGGTCAGACCTCATCCGACCAAACGGCATAGGAAACGGAAAGGGAGGTATTTCCGGTCATTGTGCCTTGATCAGAAGGATAAGCGTGGTCCATGCTCCTGGATTCCAACAGCTGGTAATGAGTCAAAGATGCGGCCAAGAATAAAAACAGTGCTTAAGACGCTGGAATGGGCAATGGCTTCGGATAGAAGGGGAACTGGGAACTGGAAATAGGCATGAAAAGAGTAAGCGACCAAGAAGTGAAATAGAATATAAGGTGGAAATTCATTATTCAATTTCGCCGGACACACCTGCCCACTTCGAATCTATCTCCTTTTTAAAAACCATGACCGACAAACCACCTGTAGTGGCAACCAGATAATGAACTCACAATACGCGTGCACGCTAGTGACGGTATCAGAGAACGATCGCTGGGGCAAACAACCGAGACTTCAACTCGGACTAACCAGAGACCGACAAAAGTTCCATATCCAATGGTAAGGGGAACTTTAATTTCATCCAATGCAGGAAATGAATCAAACACAATAACAAGCCAAATCTGTATAGTATATACTTGGCAGTGGTCTTTTTTGGGCAGACCGCAACGGATAGAGGATCCTGGCGGTAAACAAAGGGGCCAGAAAACAAACGACTGAAGCTTTCTTAGAGCATGAAGAAAATTGAAGCAATTAGACGAATGGGAGTTCAAGCAACAAAGAAGTCACTTCTTTTAGGACTAAGCCAAATTTGGATGTACGAGTCATAACCACCTAACGACGAGCTAATAACCGTAACAGCATCTATGAAGTCGCCGGAAAATTCATCCTAATCAATGACCACAACGGCCGAAATCTCCCTCACTCGGGTCAATTACCTTTTCTTCGGAAAATGTGGATTATGCCCTCAAACAGGTGAGTTGCCTCTTAGACTCATTATTGAACTAGGACCACCCCTTACGTCGAAACCATCCTTTATTTCTTCAGAGGCTTCGATAAATTTACCTGGACGTCCCCCAAGCTCCAAGGAGTACAGCTGCGGCCATTCCAGATGCTCACCGTAATTGAGTTTCGTCTGGCCTGCAAACCGCCTGGGGAAACAGCGCTGTATTTTTTCTAAGGCCTAATGTGTTTCATAATATACGGCCGACATATTGGAACGCAGTGCCGTCGGCGGGCGCTACCCTGTTTCCCACAAGCATCCCCCAGTATGGCCTACCTTGTTCTCATCAATTTCTATCGCGGCCGTGTTCTACATACGTGAACATCGCCATACCTACCTACTTCCTCTTTGCTTGGCAAGACGCGCTTCATTTTTGTTTACCCTCCTTCACACAATTCCCAATTTCCGATACATCTTTCCACGATGCACATTATTTGTGTTCTCATATAATCTTTGATTCTGCTCTTCCGCAGTGCCCCTTTGGGGGTGATTTTTTAACATTCTAGGCCACATTATTCGCCAGTTTCTTCTGGATGCTATTCTGTTTACATTTCCGGGAACAGAACTGCGCTACACCGCCACGGGGTGTTCTTCGTTATCTCTCGCTAGTTATATAGGTTTCTAGGAACTTAGCTAGTTATTTAAAGACAAATCACCCCAAAACAATACAAGAATTCTAAAGATTTTTTTTCCAATATTTTTATCATGCCTGTTACTCAAAAACTTCGACCCAAGATTAGAGTTAAGAAACCGCTAACACAACTGAAACAATGCTCTATACCATTGGTGGACCTCGCGAACGACGCTATCTTCAGTGCTCGTATTCACCAAGAAGTTGAGAATATCTCAACAAGACTCACGATTCTGGATGACAGTATCGCCAAGCTTGCTCCGCTACTGTGCCTAATGGACCCCGCGGCAAGCTATACGCAACAGCAGCTTAAATCAGCCACGGACTTCCTTAACTCTGTTTCTACCGAGATCTTTAAGCGCATCTCAAATAGCAAAAATGCGATAGCCTTCAATCTCCCGGACAAGGCCCCAGTATCGCAACTGAAATCCACCCTGCTCAGGGCAGCTGGCATGGAACACCATCCATGCACGTGCACAAGGTTACACAAACGTTCACCACGCCACACATGTCCCATCCTTTTCCAATTCCCTTCCGATCAAATAGCAAGAGAATTTATCAAAAGGCAATCGTCGCTTGCCCTCAACACAGCTTATAAATCGGTCAGGATTACGGCAGACAAGACTCCTCTCCAAAGAGAGGCGTCAAGGACAGCAGTAACTCCCACTAGTACCTCACAAACCGGCCCTCGGCTGAGGCTAGCCTCAGCCGTGCGATCACCTCCCCTCAACCCGGCACGCTCCGTACCAATTCAGGTGCCGGTCGACCTTGACAGCTCACCCTTGTCGGACCCCCAGGTAACATCCAGTGGACGACAGGTACTTCTAGATGCAGCTTCGACCCCTACCCGCAGCGTATCTTCATCACCTGCCCCTAACAACGGCACGGTTGATCGGGCATTAGGGGCTTCTCCATCACCGGCCATCCCTCCACCAAGTAAGCGGGTTCGTAGGATGCAGGCTACCTCTACTCCCACTACTCCATCCGGTTGGGCCCATCCGCCTGTCCCTCCTGCTCTTACTAGATCTCTCAATTCCTCCACGAACCTTCCCGGACCAACAAAACGTGCAAGCGCGAGGCCCATTCCGGCCCATCATCACGCACAAACAGATAGAGTGGGGCCTCACTGCCAGGGCCATCCTACCATGCAATCCGAAGTAAAACCGAAAAGCAGTTGTCAAATATTTGTGGGCTCTCGGAGGCGACAGCACCGATCCACCCACAAACCTGAACCTAACCGTGCAGACTCTAGGCCTACAGAGGGCACTAGCTCAAAGATACAAGCATCCAGCCCACTCGAGCTGCGCTCGAATTGTCAGACAACTCACAATAGTGTCCGACCCACGCACAATCCCACTCAATATAAAGCCTTCCCAGAGACCCAGTGGCCGGCTCTCGACCCGTGTTCAACACCATCACGTATGCCTCCACGGATAAAACAGTTTGCCCCGATACCAAATATGATGCCGGGCGGACCTTTCTTTCCACCACTGGCCCAACATGCCTTCGCTTCCGTGCCCTATACCTCTCGAAACGGGGTATTCGATTCTACCTCTCCGGGGGTCCTCCAAGACCCATATCACCACCAGGTTCAACCCTCCCTGTCGAATATTCCTATACTCCCATTTCCTCCTTCAGTGGACTACCTCAGTGCAGTCCGCAACCTTGGCACAAGCTTCAACTTCCACCCCGCCCCCGGACCGCTCCCGTTTTTTCGACCTTATCCCTCACTCAACCAAAATCCACGTATAGCATCAAGCCCCGGGCTAATGCACCAAATGTCCATAAGTCCTTACCACCTCTATCCCCCCCTAGCTCCTTCCGCGCCTCATTTACCCCCTCCAGGATTCGGCCGTTTCAATTAGAACCCCCTAACCGCTCTTCAAATTACGCCCAATTTGAAAGCCCAGCGGCGCATTTAGTCACAGGCACAAACTCTTCATCTGAAACGCGGTTAAAACGGGTCGAGCTTCGACTGCCCATCGTAAGCCACGCCTTATTTGACGATCCTTCATCACCTCACCACAACGAAATTACGGCTCAGTCTACTGAGAACCTATCCAAAAACACCTTGTCTCTCTTACTACTTAACGTCCGCTCTCTCCTCCCGAAATTGCCCCTGCTTAGAGAGCTTACATTAGACCTACACCCTGACATTTTACTAGTTACCGAGACGTGGCTGACGGATCACACCCCATTAAACCACGTATCCATACCCGGCTATCAGGCTACTGCCAACAGTAGATCTGACCAAAGAGGAGGCGGCTGCATCATTTACACCAAACACATATTCACGGCGAGTAGGTTCCATCATCCTATTCTAGACAACATTCCAGACTCGGTCTGGCTCACTATCAAAGAAGATCAACAACTACTTCTCGTAGGATGTATCTACCGTCCTCCAAACCAGGGCAGGCACGAGTTGACAGCAATAATAGACGCATTCAACTATGTCTCTAACCTCCCCGTAACTGCTAAAATTCTAGCTGGTGATTTCAACGTGCCTGAAATATGCTGGCATTCCATGACATCACCCCCAAAACTCCATGATTTCCTTTCGTGTATCCATGTGGGTAATTGGGTACAGCATGTTTTATCCCCCACTCGAGGGAGAAATACATTAGACCTTATCTTCTCTATTGGTATCAAGAATTTAGATACCCAAATCTTAAGTCGCTTCACCGGTAGTGACCATAAGATGGTATCCTGTGTTTTTACTGCACCTTGGCCTCACACTGATAAGTCAGCAGAAACACACCTTCCGACCACCAATAAGCAATACCATAACGCTTGCTGGAATAGTCTACCCTCTTTTATCCGTTCCTTAAACTGGGACGAATCGTTTTTATCTAATGACCTAGAGATAGCAGCTGCCCAACTGTATACTAATCTTCACTACTGCCTCGACAAAATCAATCCAGCCTCGGGGCCTATCATACGCAAACAGCGGAACTCTCTAGATCGTCTTAACGGTAACCTAGCCAAACTCCAACGGGGATTCACTAAGACGAGGGACTTCTCGTCGTATCTTCAAATAATACGTATATCCCGTACGATTAAATTGCGCTTGGATTCTTCTAAGAAGAAACAGGAACGAGATGCCTTAAGCCACCCAAACAAGGTGGAAGCACTGGCCAGGCTAATGAAGGTCAGAAACAAGCAACCTAACCAAGACATCCCATATTTGAACTATAATAATAAATGCTTGCGTGACCCTCTTTTGATTACGGAGGCTTTCAGCACCTATTTTGCCTCCTCTTTAACGACGGATGACGCCACATCCTTCCCCGTTCTAGATCCAGTGACATCAGTAACTTTCTCGACGGTAGTGTTCTACCCTGAGGAGGTTTCAGTCCATGTTGCAAGAACAAGACCGTCCTGCAGGCCAGGTCCAGATGCATTACCACCGGCCATTTTTAGTCGAGGTGGCGAAGATGTTCCAATGTTGCTGACAAACATATTCAATTTGTCACTCAGGTGCAGTGTTTTCCCTTCCCAATGGAAAACTTCAACTATCATACCGATGCACAAAAAAGGATCACGTCTAGATCCAGTTAACTATCGGCCGGTGAACCACACCCCGGTCGTGTCCAGGATCATGGAGAGAATGATCAAGGAAAGGCTGACACGTCACCTTCTTAACAATAATCTAATCAACGCTGGTCAGCATGGTTTTCTGAAAAACAGATCATGTGCGACATGCATGACCGATTTCCTCAATCTGGTCACAGAGGCTGTCAATATTGGTAAATCGGCAATCGTGATCTTTTTGGACATGACCAAGGCGTTTGACCGGGTATCCCACGTCCGGTTACTACAGAAGATTAAAACTTATGGAATCGTGGACCCAATGCTCGCTTGGTTTGCGTCCTATTTAACATCCCGAGACCAGGTTGTAAGTATAGGTGGAAATTTGTCCGAACCCCGTCCCGTAACCAGTGGGGTGATACAAGGTAGTGTACTGGGCCCATTACTGTTCCTAATGTACGTTAACGATATATTTACCATTTTCCAACGGGGAGTTCCCTTCCTGTTTGCAGATGATATCAAAATCGTGTACACTTTTGATCCCGTGGCGTTAGCCTCTACCGTAGATGACATTACAAGGGAACTGCTCGCTCTCAGCTCCTGGAGTAATGATTGGAAAATGAGTTTTTCCGCCGAAAAAAGTAATATTATTACGTATAAATGTCACGTCCCCACTGAAAGATTTAGTATAAACGGCAAATTCATCCCCAATAACTCTCAGGTACGTGACTTGGGTCTACACTACTCATGTACGTTTGACTTTTCGGAACACGCAGCCATCCAGGTGGCTAAAGCACGCCGTACGATCGGGCTAATACATCAAACATTTATTTTGCCAGAAAGTAAACTCAACATTTTTAAGTCCCATGTTAGACCTCTTCTGGAATACGGCTCAATCATTTGTTCCAACATGCGACAAAGGGACCGCATAGCGTTTGAGAATGTACAACGGGCATTCACGAAACAGCTCATAGGTTTTTCTACGCCCTCTAATTACATGGAACGTTGTGAGCGGCTGAAAATCGATCCCTTATGGCTACGCCGCATAAGAAATAACCTGCTATTCTTTCACGATATCTTGAAGAATAGATCATGTAGTTCAGCACCGCAGGTAAGAACCCTTTCTACGTATCCCTTACGTAACAATGAGTTCTTGGTGTCTGTCCCTTTGCCGAAGCTTGCTCTTCGGTCAAACTTCTTCAATAACAAGTACGCTTCATTGTGGAATAAGCTACCACAACGAATTCGGGCGTTATCACCGACATCGGTGGCTTTCAAACAGGAAATAAGCATAGCCCTAACGGTGGACACGCTGACTATGTTATACAATCCGTATATTTCAAGGGCTCAGGCCTTTGAGGTAGGTATAGGGTACTAATAAGTCGAATAACCGCTCTGAGCAACCTAGGCTCAATTAGACCCGCATAGGGTTGGCCCCACCGCTGCAGCAATTACGAAACTCAGCGGTTCATCCATACGATCTAGGACAGCAAAAAAGTCCCAACTTTTTACCATCAACTTCTTCCTCCTGAAGTATGCAACCCTGTGGAATAAACTCCCAGCTGAAGTCCGTTCCGTAGATTCCCTGATTATGTTTAAGCCTGGACTACACGTAGCTCTGGACATCCAAAAACTGATCGCTCTTACGAATCCTTATATGTCTTTTGATAGAGCTTATGAGGAAAGCGCTGGATACTAACCTGAACCCTTGAGAATCTAGGATGTGCCACACCATACGCCGCAGTTGCCATCACCTAAGCGTAAACCTAACAGTTTACAATGCCTAAACAGAATAATTACCTCTAATCTATAACCACTGTCACCCCAGTAGTTCCTTCTACTTGGACTCCTCAGTATAGAACAACCACTATACCGAAAGAGACAGTAACAGCGTAGCGCCACGCAAACAGTATGATAGTCCTACTCGCTCTGTCTGTTATTTCAAACCTATCTTATCGCCTCGTGCCAAACTGCGTTCTGCGTAAGCAAACGGTATTGAAGGTTATCATTACTAACCACGGGCAAATCATAAATCCTTTGAAATGCATACAGCTACCAAGCCTGTGTACGCAACTTCATCAGCCTGCAGCAGTATAGCTCAAATCCACTGCGAGCCTATTTTACCCATGCCCCACTCACATAGACCTAACCAATCCATTGTTTATTGTCTTCACATATTATCATAACCCACAGCTGGAACCACGTCCAGACTGCAATCTCCCTTTATTTCAGGTCGTTGTCTCCCACTATCTCAGTCGCCAAATTGGCTAACCAAGGAGGCCGCTTTGACTCGTACGGACAGAGACTCAAGTGGAACCTACCATGGCAACTGGGACACAACAGGAGATACCCTCAATTGCTTATCAGATCGTTCAGCATTTTCTAACGCAAACAACACGAATTCCAGCTCACGCGCATGCCGCTAACATACAGCCACACTCGGCTGATTGACTGACACATACTTTGCCCTGCCAGATGAAACTTACGCATTCGATGTAGTACGTTACCAGAATAACACTGAAGGCAAATGCGTCATCACATACATATATATTTGTCATTGAAGCAGCATAACGCTGAAGTCCATGCGAAGATTTTCCCACTTTATTATCCGTTAACACAGGTTATCTTTTCTCCGAACCGTAGCCGGCTGGAATTTGACTCTCCATTTCTCGAAGACCCTCCAGTTGCGCCTTCTCATTTCTGAATAGTACATGTTACTTGCCCTGAATCTAAACTCACCTTTTTATGGACTGCTGTTTCTCCCACATCCACCGGTGTTCACTTTCACGAAACTGGCCTCAGGTCCCCCTGCTTCAAATCTCATTCCGTTTACAGAACTCCGGTAAATCCGTCATTCAGGGTCTGCATTGTCTTCATGGATCGCTATCCTCTTCGCATGCGTCGATTTTCCACCCTTTTTTTCTTGTTCAAAATTTATTCCATCTGCAGAACCTCAGTTGGCCTCTGGTTTCCTGGGCTTGCATCATTCTTGTTAATAATGCCTCCTTAGCACTGCGCTAACGATTTTCTCAATATCTCCACCGCGCACCACTGCCTGATCCGGATTCGAAACCGGTTTAAAACTGCCGCGCAAACCATTATCAGAATGGTCCATTCAAACTTTTCCTGTCATTGTTTTTTCATCTCTAATACTCTCGACTTTCATACTTAGAATATGTGAACATTTCATCTTATTGAGTAACGTGTACACCATGATCATGCTTTAACGCATGCGTCTCGACCATGGCCGAGAAATATACCAATATACTAATATACTAACTCACTGCTGCCATGGTTACAGCAATGAGTGTCACAACCATTCTCGTCATGCAGTGTCGCAACTCGGATCCCGGATGAATTCGTTGTTTGAGACTCATCAACAAATGCTGTCAGCTGCCACATTTGATTGATAAATACTTGCTCCTCTCGTTAGTTCTACTCATCATCCGTATTCAGTCCCTTTACTGCATTATCTTGATGTTGCAAAATACCGTTTTCGTCACATTTTGCTCAACAACAGTTAAGTTGTTCAGTAGATCCTGTCTTCTGCAAGGAAAAGAGAAATCCATCCATATTTAACCCCCTTCAATGAGCTTTTTCTTTAATTTTAGGCAACATTTGGTACCGCAGTTGCCACTTTACTCTTATAACGTCGTTTGACCCTGCCGGTTCTCATTACCTGCCGTTATTTCGGGCAAACAAGTGCTCCTAGTTTACTGTTCTTCCGAACCCGCCTCTCTACGACAACTTTCGCAGTCCCTCTCCCGACCCGTGATCACCTTCAAATGAAGCGCATTTTTCAGCCGTCGCCCACCAATCATCACAAGTTAGCCAGTTGATTGACTGACTTCATTTAACCGCTGATCCGTTTTCCTTCTGCCTCGGCCATTTTTAGCCATATCCACCTCATTCATTGAAGCTTCTTACTGTTTATCAACGTTTCTCGTAACGAAATCTGCTTTTTCGGATTAACACGTTGTTCCTATTTGACCCCGCACCGGCTGCACCCAATTCCATCCGTTTCGTGTTTCACACTCCGACGCTTTTTACACATCTCCAGTGCACCCTGGTCAACTTCAGCATCTGACCTTGACCTCCAGCTTTGGCAGCGCTATCATCACTTCAGTTTGGTGTACACAATCTTCCCATTTGTATTCTTTTTTCTACGCTTTTATCTGTTTCTTTTTATGTAATCATCATTGGCCTCACGTAAACCATTCGACGTTGCTATTGAACGTTCCTGGGGCTCTCCTCGAAATAAATTGTTGTTGTAATTATTATTGGCATTACCGCCAGCTTGCAGGGTTGTGTGATAACCTTAGGCTTCCTAGACCATGGGACCCTTTCAAGCTGCCAAAGAGCTCAGGAGGCTCTCCGAGCAGCCATGACCGTGACTCGGGGGTCCGCAAGCTATTCAACTGGGACGTCGTAACTTGATGTTTCTTTGTCCCTGTCTGCTTCACGGGAATCGGTCTTCCATTGCTTGCTAAGTGCTGACACTGGCTCGCATCCGGCGGCGGGTCCTTATCTATGGCTGAGCGATAAGTCTTATACAGGTCCCGATAGATGAAGCAGTTTTATACGGACGTAGGCAGCTTCGAATTTTCCGCAAAGGCGAAGATTGGTATCTCTAAACCCAAAGCGGATTCGCTCGTGAAAATGAGAATAAAGGAGGCACCACTACCGATTTCCGTGGCTTTTCGACCCTGGGGGAACCAACTCACGGTGTACTTTTCTAATCTTATCAGAAAATTATTCCCTGTGATGTTTTGAAACCGCTCCGTCGCTCTTGATGAAAACCTAAATTACTGAAGTATCGAAATTATAAGATGGTGGCTTAGGAAATGGAAGCCTTTTTTGAATCCGTATAGTAAACTCCGGTTCTGTTCCTTTTTAGGGCGCCCCGTCTAGCTACGGTCCGTCTAGCTTCCACAGACCCTTCGGTGGTTCGCACATAAGTTATTTACACCTCACTGTGACGTTCGTTCCAACAGTGCGTATCGGATAGCAAATCCCAAATTTGAATATTGGGTTGAATAACGGCCTCTGCCATACTGGACATCGCAATAAGCAACTTACCAAAGTATGCGAAACTCAGCTATGGGAAGGTAATGAATTGACAACCAGAGCCAAGTTTAAGCCCTGTAAAATTTAGTGCTGGAGTCAGTTTCGAACGGATTATGGAAAGCCGCATTTCGGACCCGAACAGACAAAAATCGGTGCACAAATATATATCCGGGGAAAAACATAAAAAGTTTTTGTAATAGAGTATTTTCATGAATCCAGACCATTCTTATATTCAAGGGAGATTTTCCACTGATAGTAATTGCAACCACCCCATGGCGTTTCTCCCGCGACCCCGGCAAGAATAAAAGAGGGGAATATAATTTCGTTTTTTACTTCAGGTGTGAGCGACGATTGGTATTATGAGCGTTCACTGAGCAATCATGGAATAAAAACGAAACTTTTCCTCCTCGAAACACCCTTGGCGAATCCTAGTGGTATCATCTGACCCCCTGGTGCACATCCTCGTATCTCATTGTCAGAGATAATTTCGTCCCACCCAACATCTTCGAGGCTCTTTAATACCTGGGAGGTCTCTAGTTCTATAGCCCCTCTTGGCAATCCATTCCAGTATTTTACCAGTTTATCATTGATAGTATTAATAATTTACCTTGAAGGAGCCCGAAGCATGCCAGGTGTATGATCAAATATCAAAAATGATAACGCGGCCAAATGTTTCTCAGTAATGTAGACAAACGTGTGACAACAGTAAGACAGACAAATTTAAGAAACATGTGTGCGCACCATGAAGTAAAGGATGGGGTTTGAATGGACAAACCGATGGATTCAGATGGATACACGTCCAATTCGAAGACCAGGGCAAGTGGTAGAATCTGACCGGTTTAACCAAAGGCAGCTGGAAAAACGAAGGTAAACATGGAAGAGACCAAAATGCCTTGGAATAACCGGGGTGAATCAAGATAATGAAACATGGAATGCTTCGAACTGAAAAGGAAACAGATAAAATTAATAAAAATGTCGAGCATTTATACATTGATTTGGAAGGATGCTGCCTAGGTACAAAGCTGGAAAAAAATTCAGGTTTTCCCGGTTTCTTTTTCGCTTATCTCACCGTTTAGACTTATAGCTGTGTCCACTCTTGTATATACCACCTCATCAGCCGAATTAGTGAGCTAGTTCGGTAGGCAACTGCGGTACACCAACTTGCAGCTGCCAGTTATCATCGCGAGTTAGAATTATAGATTATATTGAATATGCTCTGCTTCAACTCCATTTGATAACATTCTACATGACTTGCTCAGCAAATCTTCCTTGATTCTCACCACGACGCGATCCCTCGAGCGTTTTTACAACCCACTCCCTATAACACAACTGCTACCTTATTCTCGCTAAGCGTCCACAGGTTCACCTGAAGTTTCTGTCCCACTGTGCCCCCATTTATTTATAATAATAATAATAATAATAGTTTATTTCTGAAACGCCCGAAGCATGCTTTGTGCATGATCTTGTTGATACAGGTGATGGAATAGACAGATATAATTCGTGGAAAGATGGAAGCTCGCATGCAAATATCGGATAAAAAGGCTCAGAAGGGGGAATAAAGTAGGATGAAAATAGGATAAACATATGCACACCATAGAGATCGTGTAGAGTTTAAATGAGCTCAGGAGAAGATTTGAATGGACGCCCGGTGAGTTTGAAAGTCAAGGTCAGATGGGCTGAATGGCTGGTCCGGGTGATTACATATGGAGGCAGGCTGGCAAACATTAGAAAGGCTGGAAACCGGTATAAGGAACTGCATTAGCGAGGAACGATGGAGAAAAACGTGAGGTGCACTGCAGTGGATTAGATATCAATGAAGCATTGGTACTTTGCAGTGGCGTGTCGGCAGACAGGACACAAAACTCACCGTAAAACAGACAGCGAGCAATGCAAGACGTAGAGGGATGATCAGATGAAAAAACGACTTAGAAGGATTGGATACGGTAGAAGTGAGGCACAGATGAAGAGTTGATGGATGCCTATGATGACGGTCGTTGGGATGATAGCAAGGGAAATGGCCGGTGAGGAACTGCAAGATGCAGAGAACGTGCGCATAGATATATATGCGTAAGTTTATATATATATGTAGATTTATTATATATATATATATATATATAGGTATAAGAGAAGCAGGAGCAATAACAATGGGTCCTAGAAAGAAATTATCAGTCATAAGGAGGAGTATGCAATGTTAGATCAAATGTTTGTGGAATTAACTTTGGAATACGGTGGTGGATGAACTTCATGACAAGTGCACATGACAGCCCAAAGGAGAGAAAAATGGAATGCGGAAGCCCCGAACTGATGAAGACTGTGAGGAGCAGTTCATGGAAGAGTGAAGATGAAAGACGGGATCAAGGAAAACAGGTAAGAATGGGTCTACTTATTTGATCAATGCAGGTGCGAGATGTAGTGACGGACCAGAGGAATCGGGTAGTGACAGGTCAAACAATTTGGAACTGTAAAAGAATACCATGACATAACGTTGTCATTACAATGGTGGAACATGGAAAAGCGGACCATACTGGAAGGTACAGAAAAAGGCCTGCAGCGAGCTATAAACGGATCAAGGGATGAAAGCAATGACCGAGGAGACACAGGTAAGAAATCACCAATCAGATTACTTTACTGCAGATGAAACACGAAGGAGGCAGACAAAAGGGCACTCTCGTTCCATCAGGTCCATCAGTCCAATTTCTAAAATATGCCTCCCCGTACAACCTGCTGTTGTGATCCGAGCAACAGTTAAGTACCTACCTTATTCTATGTAGGTTGCTCCTGTGCATACTGCGCAGCAAAACTCCACTACCCCACTGTCCCTCATCGTCCCATGTCTTCTAATCCCAACCATATATAGTCGGCCATATAGCTAACTTTCTGTACCGCATTGTTGCATAGGTCTCACCTAGACCTGTGCGCATATAGCCCACTCGTATACTAATGATCTGCTCAGACTTTTGGCTTGTCTGTGTCTAGCTGACCGAAGTTCAGCTACCTCCGTACGTTCGTCATGCCTCTTTACTTATCATGCCATCCCGATCTCCAACCAGTGCTCGGAAAATCCGTATCGCTAAAGTTGGAAAATTCGAACACACCCAACCCCTCCCAAAACCAGGCCGTGCTCTGTCGCCCTGGTGAACATCGGTGGTGAAGTCGCTAATGGTCCAGATGGCTTCAAGCAGAGCTTCATCGAGCTTAGAAACAACATCGAGCTGATTGATGAAATCCTTACAAAGCTTTCACCCCTGGCTACTCTCCCTGATCCTAAAGCCGCTACATCGCCCAAGAACTTGGTTTCGGTGGGACATTTCCTCGATTCTGTATCTTTAAAATATACCACCGCATTACCAACTCCAAGAAAGCAGTGGTTTTAATGTTCCGGACCGCCTACCGCTTTCCCAAGTGAAACAACATACTCAGTTGGTGCAATATGGCTCACCATAAATGCCATGGCAGGAGGCTACATAAGAGGCCCAAGCGACATAGTTGCCCCTGCCCTTCTAACGCATGGACCACCAAAAAGCTAGAGTTCATTAGCAACAAGTCGACAATCGCTGCCATTTCGTTGTTTGAGGACATTAAGATGTTCCCTGATAAAACCCCCTTCAAACGAGAAATACTTTGCTTGCTGAGAAGCAATCCTGCGTTGCCCATGCAGGCTGACCCCACTGGAACCGACATGAAGGTTACCCAATGCCCACTGGCAAGAAAACAAGGGCGAGCCCACAGCCTCACCCTGCCTACCTGCAAACTGTCGACCTAGATGTGCCTGACTCCCCACCTCCGGTTCCTCTTCCACACAAGCGCCCTTTTCTACTATCTCCCTCATTAGTCTCTACCTCCAGTAGCTCCGGCCCCTTGACCACAGGCTGCTAGCAGCACGCCACTTCAGTAATAAACCCGCGCTCCCCCATTTTAGCCTCAGACCCATGACAAGACCCTGATACAAATATCAGCCCTCGCCGTACTACTTCTCATCAGTTCTGTGAGCCATTGACAAGTGTTATCAGCCACCACTCTCGCTCTAATGACTCCACCAACCACCCACCAGCTGATACCTCATCCGCGACACTTCGTAGTTATCTCCATATGTGCCGCTCCAATCCCCCGATTAGCCTACCTGGCTCTCCTACCAGGTCCGCACTTGTTCAACTAATCACTGCACCAATTATCCCCAACTCTCAGTTGGCATTTGCTTGTAGCTTATCTCGGACCCTACTGATGGAAACCAGCTGGGCCAACATCCAGGTTAGTCTAACGCCACCATCCCCATAAGTTAGAGTAAACTTCAGAGTCATGCCAGTGCCAGTCAACCTTCCACTTCTTCGCACCCACTTCCGCTGTTTTTCCCTCTCTCTGATCAAATAGGTCACACCAATCCTTCATCTCCTTTGCCACCCTATATCCCTTCCTGCCCCCCCAGATAAAACTCTCCATAATCTAGCCTCAGCATGCCTCCGCTGTTCCCCTCCGCTCCCATCCACCAACCCCCATCTGGCCCTGAAGTACTACCTACGTACTCCAGTAGATACTCCAGGTTCGTACCTGTATCCCGCTTCCTCGCCCGACCTCCCCTTTTACCAGCTCCCATGACCCTCATGAGCCTCCAAACCTTTCTAAATTTCACCACTCCCTTCCAGCCCCCACCCCACACTACATCTCAATTACTTTCCCACATACCTCAACCTCCACGCCGACCTACCGGTCATATACTGATTCTGCCCAACAGGTAGGTTACCTGCAGTCAAGATCTCGATTTTTCTTTACAGATGCCCTACACACCCGTGGCCATATCGCTAGTCGCCCTATGGACCATATCGATAAACTTTCGCAGATCTATGTCACTGATCGCTCCTCCCTTGACGTCATGTCTTTTAGTACCTTACACCCTGCACTCCCTCCTGTCCACCCAGCTTCGGAAAATATTCTAAACCCCTCACTTTGCCATATCGTGCCCCTCCTTCTGTACCATATGACACCCCTCCGGCCCACATCAGCGGGCTGTCGCACACTTACCGTATTGATCACCCACAGCGATCGGCGGCGCCTCACTCGAAAGCTTTGCCTAATTTCTGTCCCCCATCCAACCTTGACCGCCCTCCCACTTGTAATGACTCTCTGCCCCCACTGAGGCCCAATTCCTATCGCCACAGCGATTCCAATATTCCTGCACCTGGAATCAATGCTTTACGCACATGGACACTGAACTCCTTTCTACTAGTTCTTATTAACGCTCGATCAATAATTATCAAAATGTCGCATGTGCGACCCCTTGCATTTATCTCAAACGCTGACGATATACTGGTAACTTGATCCTGGCTCGGAGATGATGCCTCGCCCGACCTTGTTTGCAAAGCTGGGTATCAGTTTTTCTCGAACACCCGCCAGTCCAGGCGTGGAGGGGGCTGTTTTCCCTTTGTCAAATGCACTATCCACGCTAGTGTCATTGACCACCCCTCTCTTCACTTTATTGAGGATTCGTTATGGCTATCCATTCAAGCCTCCGGCCGGAACCTTCTTGGCTGCTTCTTCTTCCCCTCGGGTCCGGGGCCTGCAAAAATTGACTCTGCAGTGGATGTCATTAATGCTGCCCTTGACTATCCTTCCAGTGCAAAAATTATTGCGGGTGACTTTACTCTTTCTTCAGTCTGCTGGTCCTCTTATATCAGCCCTTCCGCCTTCCCAATTTTCGTTTCCTGTGTCATTCTTGGTAGATGGACTCAACATTTCTCCTGCCCTACAAGGGGGAACAATGTCTTGGACCCAGTTCTCTCCATTGATGTTCCTGATATGACCACCCAGGTTACTGATCACTTCCCGGGTAGTGACCACCCTATTGTCAGGTGCAAGTTCAGCTGCTTCAGCTGTTTCCATCAGACGCAATCTTCTCCCCCTGTTCCGACTTCCTACCGCTCATGTACCTTGCCCCTAGTGCCCATGATAATCCGTTCCCCAAACTGTGACACATTTTGTCTCTTCTCTGATCCCCTCACTGCTGTGAACTCTCTCTAATCTGACCTCCTACATTGCTTAAGTACCGCTGACCAATGTGTCGATCCTCGCCCCAAGTCCAGCAGCTCACACCTATCACTTTTAGAGCCTAAGCTGGCTAAGCTGCAACCTACCTTCGCTAGTTCACGCGACTTTACTATTCTTATGCGTATAAAGCAGCTACGACTGAAATTGCGCCGCATGGCCGATTCACATCAGAAAAGGCAAGAAGCAAACACCCTAGCACACCCTAACAAAACTGGCTACCTGCCAAACCTGCTTGGTGAAAGGTCCGAACAATCCAAACGTACCTCGCCCAAATACCTCATCTGCCGCTCATCTACCGCTAACACCCCAGCTTCTATATCCGAGGCCTTCAAAGAGCATTTCTCGTCATCTCTTGTAAACTTTCTTGGGGTTCATCTCCCCAAAACCCATCCCTGCATCTCTGCCCCTCTTTCATCGATTCTCTTCACTAATCTAGGAATTTTAAAATCAGTTTCCTCTGTTAAACCTTCCCTGATACCGGGCCCAAATGATCTCCCACCTGCCCTCCTCCGTTTTGGTGGTCCGACCTCCCTTTATTGTTACCTAATGCATACACCATCTCCATGCTTCACAGTTTCGTCTCTTACGTCGAGAAAAACCTCTGTTGTAATCCCGCGCCTCAAAAGGGGTGCACTACTTGACCTTGATAACCATTGGCCCATTAAGCACACTCCAGTGGTCTGCAAAATCATGGAGAGCATTATCAAAAAACACACTGTTCAGTAACTCTTATTCAACAAATTGCTGAACCTTGGCCAACATGGTTTTTGAACTCCCGGTCCTGATCTTCCTTCCAGCTATACTTTCTCAATATTCTATCGTTTGCTGCAGACTCCGGCAACTCTATAATCGTCCTGTGCCTCGACATGCCCAAGGCTTTTGACCGTGTTCCCCATATGCATCTCTTAGCCAAAATCCGGTCTCTTGGTACTACCGACCCTCTCGTCTCCTGGCTATCCTCGTGTCTCTCTCACAGATCACAAGCTGTTCTCGTTGCCGGCCATTTATCCTCTGCTAAACCCAATACTAGTGGCGTCACCCAAGGCAGTGTTTTAGGCCCATTACTATTCCTTTTTTGTATCAATGACAATTTCTCTTCTATTCGACATGGTACCCCTTTCCTCTTTGCCGACAATATAAAAACCGTGTACTCTTTCCTCCCTAATGACCTATCAGTGACCCTGTGTAACATATGGCGTGACTTACTCTATCTCCAAACTTGGTGAGTCTCTCGGTTCATGAAGTTCTCTGCGAAGAAAAGCTTCCTCCTAGCTTACAAGTACACTGTACCACCCGGCCAATTTTGTCTGAACGGCCTGCCCATCCCCATACACCCCACTGTTATTGACCTCTTGTTGCTTTCACTTCTCAGAACAGGTGTCGTTCCAAATCGCTAAAGCTATGCTGACCCTAGGCCCGATTCATCGGTGTTTCTTGTTACAGGCCAGCAGCCCTTCCACGTATCTCTCGCATGTGAGACCGCTCCTAGAATATTGTCCGATTACCTCCAGCCTCTGGCCACGTTCATCGACTGTATCTCATGAGAAAGTACAGAGTACCTCCACCAAAACGCTGTTGGGATAATCCATAGCTTTCAAATATCGTCAGCGCCATAAGCTCCTACAAATTGTGCCTCTGTGAATTCGTCGCATGAGGCTCAACCTGATTTTCCTCTTTAAACTAAGCCATAACCAGGCCTAAACCTCCTACCTTCACTCATTCGCTGCCCCCTGCTCCTACTCCGTCCGACCTCGTGCCTCCTCCCTCCCTGTCCCTAAATCTTATCTTAGACTAAATTCCGAATTCTTTCCGTCAGCGTGTTCCGAAATCTGGAATAAGCTCCCCTTTAGCTTACGCAGGGCCTCCTCACTGTTCGCTTTGGGGCGCGCAATCGTGTTATAGCTAACAGTTCCCAATGCTATGCTGCTCACCAGTGAGTTCGTCTCTATCGATCCGGCCTCTGAAAGTGACCTCATACTGAAACCCTTCTGCCTGTGCCCCACGGGGCAATAGGTGTACTCCATGCCTGACACATCTCCGCTCTCTAATGCCACAAACTACGGGCATTAGCATACCTGATCCACAGCAAACTTATCTCCTGCCTTCATAAGATAACCCTGTTGCTCACTCACGTTCATCTGTCATCCAGTGATTCTATTTTTTCTCTCCTCAGTATCCGTTGCTCCTCAGCTGGTGCTTACCCGGACTGCGCTTCCCTATCCCTTTTCCTTTCCAGTAATCCTCGACGACGGTCAACCACTTCGGACACTGTACCGAACATCTCCCGAGCAGGTGCATTTGGATATTGTTGCCACATGGTCATCCACCACTCGCCGTTCCCGTTGGATCTGCTGCCACTGGAATCACATCTTAGCCAATTGATTCCGGATCACACACCTCTATCATGGTCGCTTTTCCTCCTGTACAATTATCAGTGACCACTAGTGCCCCTCTATTGGTGCGGGACGCCGTCAGATCCACCGCTATGGCAGGCGCACATCGGGCGTGCAGGCCGTCTACAACAGTGTGCGAGCTTAATCTTACTGGTGGATCACACCTCCTGTGTTCACTTCACGAAGTGTTTTTCAGGTTGGGTGCCCAGCGCACGGCCAGTCACACCCACTAGCACCGGTTGTGGATCGCAAGCCCTAACTTTCCTCGGACTACCGCATCCAATACTGTCGGTTTATAATTGCATGCTCCCCGTACTTTTTTCGCCAAGGTACGTTCACCTACAGTTCTTATCATCTGTTACCACTTTCCTTTTTTGTCGCTCTACCAGGTATGCAAACCTACCCATTCTGTCCTTCTTCCTACCGTCTCTCACTATACCACCTCTCATTGCATGCAGTCTCTGTCGTCCTAACCACTCTTCGCTGCTGACGCTTGCCAATATCTCTTTTTTCCACCTGCCGTCATTGCCGGCTTCCATTCTGTATTCACTTGGTATCACCCCCTGCTCATAATGCCCATCGATAGCATTCTTGTACCCCACTGCCTGTCGTTTTCGTAAATCCCTCCCTGTTTTCCTTCTCCATACCCAATTTCATTAAGCACTAGTCATACCCGCACCCATGACCAATCCGCATAATGGAAAGCCTCGGTCCAAAACTTCGCATCATTTACAGTCGCATTTATTATCTAATCACCACCACCATGTTCTCCCTTCTTGGGTCCTCGAGTCCTCTGTGGTACTCCCACTAGGCAGTGTCCCGATTAGCATCCTTCCGCTTAATCCAACTATTCAGTTGACTGCCAGCACGCAGCTCTCCAGTCCCATTGCCCCAATACCGTCGCGCATTCATTTCTGGGGCCTCTAGTTCTATCTTTGGTTCACATATCCTGGTGCTTCCTGCTTGTTCCTTCCCTGCCTCCTTCGTTTTTCATCTGCAGACAAATAATCTGATTAGTCATGTCTCACCTGTGCCTCTTCGGTCACTGCTTTCATCTCCTATTCCGTATACAGCTAGCTACAAGAACATTCTGTGCGCCTTTCGGTTTGGTCGTTTCCCCCACGTTCCACAGATTGCAAAGACAACGTTATGTCATGATGCTCTTTTACAGTTCCAAACCGTTTGATCTGCCACCACCAGATTCCTCTGGTCCGTCGCCACATGTCGCACCTGCAATGGTCAGCGATTTAGACTCAATCTTACCTGCTCTCTTTGATCCTGTCCTTCATCTTTCCTCTTTTATAAACGGCTCCTCACAGTCGTCACCTCTTCTGTGCTTCCTCTTTCTTTTTTTCTCTACCTTTGGGCCGCCGTGTCCACCTCCCATGGAGATTATTCACCAAGATATTTCAAAGGTAACTTTACAACCATTTGATCTAACCTTGCCTACCCCTCCAAGTGACTGATAAGTTCTTTCTAGGACCCCAGTGTTCTTGCTCCTGCTCCTCTTATATGTTTACATATATATACATAATATATATATACTTGCACATATATGTATATGTGTATTCGCTCTGCATCTCAAAGTTCCTCACCGGCCATTTCTCTTGCTATCATCCCACCGACTGTCAGGATATGCATCCAGCCCTCCTACACCCGAGCCTTATATCTACCGTATCCAATCCTCCTGAATCATGTTGTCGTCCGATGCACCCTCTGCGTCTTGTTTTGCTCGCTCCCTGTTTTACGATGAGTTTTGTGCCCCGTCTTCCGACCATCCACTGCAGAGTGCCAGTGCTTAATTGATATATAATACATTGCAGTGTATCTCACTCTTTTCTCCATCGTCCCACTCCACTTCAGTTTCTTATACCGAATTCTTGCCTTCATCGTGTATATCAGTCGGCCTCCAGATGTTTCCACCAGGACCAGTCACACTCCTCACTAGACCTCGACTTTCAAACTCACCAGGAGTCCATTTGAGTCCGCCCTCGAGCTTATTTAAACTCGCCACGTGTTCTATCGTGTGCATACACTTATCATACTTTTATCCCAATATGATCCCTCTTCTGAGCATTTTTATCCCAAATTTTCATGCGAATTTTTAAGTTTTCATGAATTATATGTGGCCATTTCATCACCTGTATAAACACGATCATGCAACCGGCATGCTTCGAGAGTCTCCGAAATGAACCATTATTATTATTATTATAGATTGTGGTAGGTAAAGCAGCTGGCAGGACTGTTGGAAGAATTCAGTGTATGGTGACTGTGACGTACAGGCTTCTTGGGAATGAGAGCATACCGGCAGATGCAGTGGGATAATGCAGAAGAAAATGGCTGAAGAAGAACCGGGAAATCCACATCGAGTGTCTGCTCCACGTAGTCAACGGAAGATGGGTTATCAGCGGTGAGCAGCAGCTGAGGAGTGAAACAGACTGGCGAGTAGTGTAGGAAAAATATGAAACTAGCAATTATCAGAAGAGGTGGGTAGAGTTAAATCGAATGGTTCAGGGTTGCTTAGGGTGGTCATGTCACATTGTTTCCTCCACGGCAGGTGGTACACGGCAGATCAACAGGAATACAGGTGGAACCACAAAACGACCTTGAAAGCCCAAAGGTGATTTCCGCGGTGTACATTCCATAGGGAAGTGGTACCCAGCTATAAGCCTTGGTCGAACTTTCACCGTGTAGTTCTCGTGACCTCGCGTTTGGGAATCTGGGGCCGCCCGGAATAAAATCCCCGGCCTAAGCCCAAAAATTATATATGTACCTTAAACCTCTCCTCTAGGTTCTTTCGTAAGCTTTTTTCTACGATGAACCTTCCTTGGTCCTGAAGTCTCTGCTTGTGCGACTTACCCCCCTGACTTTCAGTTATACGCACCGCATGGCTTCGTACCTCCTCTAACAGGCCATTCCCTTCTTGAACGGCAGTGACTACGCCAGCAAGCAGCTTTCTAAAAGAGGCCAAACCAGTCGTTTTCTTGGGTATTAGAGCTTACGGCTATCGGCGCGACAATGTTTGTCTCAGTCTCAAGAGTTCAACAAGTGCCCTTTGTGTGGTGGCTGAGAACTAATCCGGCCACTTGGGATACCATTTCATCATGACGACAAGATCTTCGACTCTTTTCGCTTGGTCCAAAGGAGCTGGGCCTTGGTCGTGTACAGCGGTCAGACTTGTTGTTCTCCGCAAGAACAAGCGGCTTTTTTCTAGCCCTGAGGGACAGGCCTCATTGGTTCTGCAAGTTTAAAACGGCAGCACTGTCTATGCTCAGAACATCCTGCTCCTGAGACTTTACCTATTTCACACTTTTTGAAAAACTGCAGCAGGTAATGCTAGGGATGAGGCTAGGTCCTTTATAAATACAAGAAACAAGTGCACCTTTCAGTGAACCTTGGAGTGTTGTTCCTGCAACTCTTACCAAGATAGAGTCCCGTCAATCACTTAACCGTATAATGTCCTGTCGATGGGGGAGTCCCTTAGACGCCCCGAATATGTGAACTTATAACAAATGACCGTAAACTGAGTAGTAGAAGCCTACGGCTGTCCGCGTCAAATGCCCTAACAAAATCAGGGTAGTATACACCCATGGGTTGGCCATTACCCACTCTGCGGAAGACTTCATTTCGGAGGCGCGAGGTGCAGATGAATTGGGAGCTACGTTTTAGAAACCAATGCTGACGTAAGCAAAGCACAGAAATCCCCTCAAGATGCCAACGCATATGCGCCCTTGTGATTTTTTCCGAAAAACCACATAGGATGCCGGTTAGGCTAGCTATTCTCTAGTTCTTCATTTCACAGTGATGTCCCTTTCATATAACGCCGCCACTGTTGCTTCTTTACGGTCCTATGGCCCGATATAATTCGTATGCTTGCGGAGATACCCACAAAGGGTTTGGTGATAACAGGGTGGATTTCGTCTTGCCCAACAAAACTCACGCAAATCCAAACCAAATGAGTGGCAAGTACGCGGATTTTTTGTCGGATTTCAATCGTTCAGGGCCGATAAGGAGTGGTTTCGTCAAACAGTACTTGCACCTAATATGTATCCTGCA
This sequence comes from Fasciola hepatica, assembly GCA_948099385.1. Classification (NCBI taxonomy): domain Eukaryota; kingdom Metazoa; phylum Platyhelminthes; class Trematoda; order Plagiorchiida; family Fasciolidae; genus Fasciola; species Fasciola hepatica. The sequence goes on from CANUEZ040000133.1 coordinate 2,396,989, forward strand.
CACACTTCCAAAATAACCAAACCTGAGCATGTGCTTCGCTTTTGTTATCCGCTAAGACTTCCCGGTCACGGGGAGTATATGGTTCTATTACGTCCCACAACTGGCCTTTAAAGCGCACATAACCAAAGTGGTATTTGGAAGCTTTTTCACACGCTTCACTAAGTTCACCTATATATAAATCTCATGGCAGAGAGCTTCGTTTCTATGTTTCGTACAGTAAATTTAAGCCCACGGACTGCGGAGGCCCTAGAGGGGGACCCACCAGACTTTCAACGATCAATAGCCTTATCGACTGCAGCCCAACCTTGCAGGCTTGACTTCAAGCTTCCACCGCTTCCAAGGAGCATACTCATCTTGAGGGCAACAAGTGACCCATAAAATGCCTGATGTCATTCCTCTACACCGGCTTCCTCTGCCATGGCACATACTTGCTCATCCGCCGTATCGCATAGAGTAGTGGCCTCCGTACTCGTTCAGCCTTTAGCCATCTTAGAGGCTACTTTAGAATGGAGCTTGAAAAGAGTTACCTTGTCACTCACCCTACTGCTACCACCCGATGGTACACCTACTTGAGGTTCAGCTGCTATGACTTTGTGATACTTTATCGGTGGATCGAAAAGAACGACATTCATCTGGGTCTATTTCGGGAGTTCCCCGTACGGCATTGTTGATGGCCATCTGAAATCATGCCGTAAATAACCCTCCTCTTAGAATCTCGATGAAAATGCCTCAACCACCTAGTCCACAAGCAAGATATCGAGGTCGCACACACCAGAGTGGGTTGATATACAACTTTGCGGAGCAGCATAACCTGGGTGTCAGTTGTGGTGCTTGTTTTATCTTCATTTTCATGAGCGAATCCGCTTTGGGTTTAGAGATACCCATCTTCGCCTTTGCGGAAAATTCGAAGCTGCCTACGTCCGTATAAAACTGCTTCATCTATCGGGACCTGTATAAGACTTATCGCTTAGCCATAGATTAGGACCCGCCGCCGGATGCGAGCCAGTGTCAGCACTTAGCAAGCAATGGAAGACCGATTCCCGTGAAGCAGACAGGGACAAAGAAACATCAAGTTACGACGTCCCAGTTGAATAGCTTGCGGACCCCCGAGTCACGGTCATGGCTGCTCGGAGAGCCTCCTGAGCTCTTTGGCAGCTTGAAAGGGTCCCATGGTCTAGGAAGCCTAAGGTTATCACACAACCCTGCAAGCTGGCGGTAATGCCAATAATAATTACAACAACAATTTATTTCGAGGAGAGCCCCAGGAACGTTCAATAGCAACGTCGAATGGTTTACGTGAGGCCAATGATGATTACATAAAAAGAAACAGATAAAAGCGTAGAAAAAAGAATACAAATGGGAAGATTGTGTACACCAAACTGAAGTGATGATAGCGCTGCCAAAGCTGGAGGTCAAGGTCAGATGCTGAAGTTGACCAGGGTGCACTGGAGATGTGTAAAAAGCGTCGGAGTGTGAAACACGAAACGGATGGAATTGGGTGCAGCCGGTGCGGGGTCAAATAGGAACAACGTGTTAATCCGAAAAAGCAGATTTCGTTACGAGAAACGTTGATAAACAGTAAGAAGCTTCAATGAATGAGGTGGATATGGCTAAAAATGGCCGAGGCAGAAGGAAAACGGATCAGCGGTTAAATGAAGTCAGTCAATCAACTGGCTAACTTGTGATGATTGGTGGGCGACGGCTGAAAAATGCGCTTCATTTGAAGGTGATCACGGGTCGGGAGAGGGACTGCGAAAGTTGTCGTAGAGAGGCGGGTTCGGAAGAACAGTAAACTAGGAGCACTTGTTTGCCCGAAATAACGGCAGGTAATGAGAACCGGCAGGGTCAAACGACGTTATAAGAGTAAAGTGGCAACTGCGGTACCAAATGTTGCCTAAAATTAAAGAAAAAGCTCATTGAAGGGGGTTAAATATGGATGGATTTCTCTTTTCCTTGCAGAAGACAGGATCTACTGAACAACTTAACTGTTGTTGAGCAAAATGTGACGAAAACGGTATTTTGCAACATCAAGATAATGCAGTAAAGGGACTGAATACGGATGATGAGTAGAACTAACGAGAGGAGCAAGTATTTATCAATCAAATGTGGCAGCTGACAGCATTTGTTGATGAGTCTCAAACAACGAATTCATCCGGGATCCGAGTTGCGACACTGCATGACGAGAATGGTTGTGACACTCATTGCTGTAACCATGGCAGCAGTGAGTTCTGTTCCCGGAAATGTAAACAGAATAGCATCCAGAAGAAACTGGCGAATAATGTGGCCTAGAATGTTAAAAAATCACCCCCAAAGGGGCACTGCGGAAGAGCAGAATCAAAGATTATATGAGAACACAAATAATGTGCATCGTGGAAAGATGTATCGGAAATTGGGAATTGTGTGAAGGAGGGTAAACAAAAATGAAGCGCGTCTTGCCAAGCAAAGAGGAAGTAGGTAGGTATGGCGATGTTCACATATGTAGAACACGGCCGCGATAGAAATTGATGAGAACAAGGTAGGCCATACTGGGGGATGCTTGTGGGAAACAGGGTAGCGCCCGCCGACGGCACTGCGTTCCAATATGTCGGCCGTATATTATGAAACACATTAGGCCTTAGAAAAAATACAGCGCTGTTTCCCCAAGCGGTTTGCAGGCCAGACGAAACTCAATTACGGTGAGCATCTGGAATGGCCGCAGCTGTACTCCTTGGAGCTTGGGGGACGTCCAGGTAAATTTATCGAAGCCTCTAAAGAAATAAAGGATGGTTTCGACGTAAGGGGTGGTCCTAGTTCAATAATGAGTCTAAGAGGCAACTCACCTGTTTGAGGGCATAATCCACATTTTCCGAAGAAAAGGTAATTGACCCGAGTGAGGGAGATTTCGGCCGTTGTGGTCATTGATTAGGATGAATTTTCCGGCGACTTCATAGATGCTGTTACGGTTATTAGCTCGTCGTTAGGTGGTTATGACTCGTACATCCAAATTTGGCTTAGTCCTAAAAGAAGTGACTTCTTTGTTGCTTGAACTCTCATTCGTCTAATTGCTTCAATTTTCTTCATGCTCTAAGAAAGCTTCAGTCGTTTGTTTTCTGGCCCCTTTGTTTACCGCCAGGATCCTCTATCCGTTGCGGTCTGCCCAAAAAAGACCACTGCCAAGTATATACTATACAGATTTGGCTTGTTATTGTGTTTGATTCATTTCCTGCATTGGATGAAATTAAAGTTCCCCTTACCATTGGATATGGAACTTTTGTCGGTCTCTGGTTAGTCCGAGTTGAAGTCTCGGTTGTTTGCCCCAGCGATCGTTCTCTGATACCGTCACTAGCGTGCACGCGTATTGTGAGTTCATTATCTGGTTGCCACTACAGGTGGTTTGTCGGTCATGGTTTTTAAAAAGGAGATAGATTCGAAGTGGGCAGGTGTGTCCGGCGAAATTGAATAATGAATTTCCACCTTATATTCTATTTCACTTCTTGGTCGCTTACTCTTTTCATGCCTATTTCCAGTTCCCAGTTCCCCTTCTATCCGAAGCCATTGCCCATTCCAGCGTCTTAAGCACTGTTTTTATTCTTGGCCGCATCTTTGACTCATTACCAGCTGTTGGAATCCAGGAGCATGGACCACGCTTATCCTTCTGATCAAGGCACAATGACCGGAAATACCTCCCTTTCCGTTTCCTATGCCGTTTGGTCGGATGAGGTCTGACCTTTCCAGTACCGCAGCGCCGGGCGATTCAAGGAGCTCACAGAGTAGGAATCTGAACAATGTTTTGCGAATTGTCATGCCCATCTCATGCACTAAACCAAACTGACACTTTTTCCGGCGTACACTTTATAAATCTGATTTTCTTGCGCCTTGATCGCATGCTTGATGTCTGGACCGTGCACGCTTTTTGAATTCCCCAGGGGTTTCAGTGCTAAAACTGTTGCGCTGGATTTCGCTACTCAGCCCATGAACCAATGACAGAGACGAAATATATATTTGGAACAAAGTAAATGGCTGTATTATAAGTGCGAGCGACAGGAAATCCGGAAAATTAATTTTCTGAACTAAGATTTGGACTTTGTGCCCCGTAATAAAGATAAGGTTTTCCAGTTGAGGTTAACTTCTCGTGATCCGCTGGTGCACTATCAGTCTAGTTGGACGGTGTGGCCAGTGTGGACGAGTAGGTTACACGTGCCACTGTACACACCCAGCAGATGTTGCGGCTTGGGATGGATTTCAGCGTCAGTGATATACAGCTGTGAGCAGCCATAGACTTTTGTTGACAAGACGGAGTTGTCGATTTGATGGGATCACTACATCACCGGCTTCCTTTGGACTGCCACTAGGTCCTTCTCAGGTGTCTATTAGAAACAAATTATTAGAAACTATATTTCGAACATGCAGCAGACCAATGATATTATGGCTGCCAGCTGCTTTGGTCGTCGGAACTAATCGGATCATATTTTCTCTGTATAACACCCAGGAGGGTGCACCCGGCTTGGCAGTGCCGGGCTATTGCTCCAAGTCGGTTGATATATCGATGATATTCTGATTGAGGTGGGCAGGGGGGTTTTCAGGGGAGAGGTTTCTCAAGCATTCACTACATTCACAGTTGTAGCCGGGTTTCTGGCCTCTGCAATGAGAAAAGCCGGGACTGGGAAAACATCTGGGAAGTCCTCGGAAAATGTTCATGCCGTGGAAGCAATGAACTGGGGGCCACTCGAGTTTGTCACAGCAGTTGTTTGTGGGCGATACCGTTCATTTACAGTGTCCACTGGTTTTGCCCTTCTTGTGAGATTAAGGTGGCTAGAAACTTCGATCAGTGCTTGGATATTGGCTGGTAATCGCAGTACCCACAACTCTCCAAGGACATATTCCCCTAAAGGTTGCTCTGTGAGCTGCTGAACTTCTCTCAGTAATCCAGAGGTCTTCATACTGTCCAGCTCTGTCCCTTTGATCAGAAGCTTCACTCTTGCCAATTCAGCCGCCGTAACACTAGAGATTACCGCTTCTTTCACGACTGTGTAGGAGTAGTCACAGGAGGTTACCTCGGGAGTCTGGGCAGCGACTTGACGGGGGAGAGGTCCAAAAGTTTACAGGAAACAGGTGCACCTCCCCCTTGGTATTCTCTCGAACTCTGCTTCTAGCAAATGAAGCCGGCATTGAAAACGATGCTTAGGGGGAATTCACAACGAAAAGGTCCGGACCGGGCTCATGGTTGTTGCAAGCGACAAATAAAACTGTATCTACTGATAAAGTGTATGGAAACTTGAAAGGAGCGATCGTGAAAAGACACATACATACATATTAAAAATGAGCCAGAGATATTGTAAAATTACGGAAGACTTACCGTCTATGCGGTGGAAAGGGTATACATATATATGTGTATATATATTTACGTTATACGAATACGTGTGATTTGAGGACTTTCACTGGTCCGCGGTGGAATAAATTGTTCGGGCTCAAAAGTTTATTTTACTCCTATGTTCAGTCAGATCCTGCTCCCGCATGGAGCCTTTGGCCCCTGGTCCTCGGTTTTCGACACGGTAAAGATCATACTCAGCAGCAAACAAAATAGTAAAACTCGAAATACTGGGGAGAGATAGCTTGTGTGGTGGAGGGAAACAACGGCGTGATGACAGTGTACACAGGCGTTGAAAGAGGCGGTGCCCAATTCGCCGATATTTCAGATAAACATGTTTGCTAGTCTTTGCAACTGTATGTCCTACCCGTAACATCACAAAGGCCACCCGTATGTTCAACACCTTCTGACGCCAACTTACAAACTATTGACTTAGGCCTTACTACCACTCCACCTCCAATTCCACCGGCTAGTGATCACCCTTACCTCCGCGGAGCCCAAAAGGAAGCAGGCACATTCTAAAAGGTTGAAACTGGATACATTGTTCAACCCTTATAATTAAATGACCCGGACATTCGAGATAGAATTAGAGCAGAAAAGAAGAAAATTCACAATTGAGGCCGACTAACTGTGAGGGGATGCACACAGCTCGTTTCTAATAGACGGCTCTGTTGAATGTAGCAGACAGCACCCGATCGGCTGACCAGAATCACCGACAACATCAGAGCGAATCAGGAGATCGATGGACCAGCCAGCGGTTCACATTCGATCGGAGCCAAATCAACCAGTCTTGGTGCAGCCAGATGAACTAGCCAGGCGGAAGGTTCAGGCTTATCAGCTGGCAGGTGACCCTTTATGTACGGTTTTGATTATGACGAGCGCATGTCTTATATAAATAATGTGTTCCTTACCAATGAGACAAAATCGATTCTGAGGCAGAAACGAATTCTCCCTCGAGCTAATGGAACGGTAAAGAATGTAGTCCTTACACTGCTTCCATAAAGCCTTCTTCCTCCTGATGGCAATCCTCGAAGCACTCGGTATGCTTCAAAAGGGGCTCAGTGATTTTTTTGAAGATCTGGCATTGCTGTGCGGTCTTAATTCTGTACAACCAAACTTTCTTTTTGAAGCGAGCTCGTTTAGCGGTCTACCTCACACCTGGTTCTAATCCCAAAGATACTGGAGCGTATACGTCCGTGATAGGTCCAACTGGAATAAACGTTCTTCAGTTAACCCACCACGTATAGCCAGAATGTTGCTCAACATATGTTGTTTGTGCGCTGCATGTAGTGCTGCGCACCCGCGTAAACTGGTGTTTTGGTGAACACAAATCCCATCGAGAGCTCTCGGGCACTGTATGACTCTGTCCTCCTCTGCATTTTGTTTGCATGTAAACTTCGATGGAGCTCGTGGCTTGAGGCATATAAAAAGCTCCTCGACAACATATTCGGGGACATTCATAGCTGCGGTTGTCCCCCTAAGCGAGGCTGATCAACAGTTCTTGAATAAATGCTGTTTCGTTTGTCTTACTGCATACACTCCTAGCTGATAACCCCCATTGCTTCCTTTCAACTTCCTATCGCCGTCACTAGAGGACCCCACTGCACTGGTGGTATCATTCTAATCACAATATGTACAATCTGGGTTTATCCTCAAACACAGTGCTTGTTCCCCGGCAAACGCCCTTTGGCGATCATCTAAATATAGTCCTGTTTATGCAGTCTGAGGGAAGCCCTTTCGTGCCGTGATGGTTCCTACGTATCTACTTCCCAACACAATCCTGCACATAAATATTTCTTCCCGGAGTAGCCTAACTTGCCGAGCATAACACGATCAGCCACACCGCATTTGACACCGTTTTGTTATAAATAAAACATAACTATTCTTTTCGAATGAAACACTACCCACCCGATGTCCTCGAGTTTGTCAGCTTCAAGCAGCGTATTTCCATCCCCGTGTACCACGTCATTGAGCAATATGTAGCAGAATTAGAACGGATCCCAAAACCAAAACACGAGTGATCCGTGAAACATACGATACTGGATTAATAAAGGGGCAATAATAATGAACTCACACAAACCTCAGTTAAGCGATCACACTGGCTCGGTAAAGAAGGACCAAGTTCACGCGCTACAAAAGACAAGCCCGTGCATCTTGTGTGTTCAAGGTGGGATATGTCAAGGAAGCGCGTTAAACGAGAACAAAAGTTGGCCCCTGGGACCAAAAGGTGTATGGAATCTGTAAATGGTGTGTGCGGGACATTATTATTACGAAAGCACGAAATTACGGTGCCTTTGAGGAGTTTTCTACAACCGATCGTTACACCGTCCATGAAAATCCATCCAGGTCTAGCAAAGGCAAAGGTTTGGAATAAGAGTACTGATACTCCCTACCTACCAAGGCCCTGCTGTCATTGCGCGTAAATGCTACTGCTGACTTCTGTACTCTGCTCACACACTCATGATCGCGCAAGATCCGGTGCTTAGGCCGACGAGATACTCCTCTGTATTGTCTGCGAGAGCTGCCGCTCGGCTGCAGGCGTGAAGGGAGACGTGTGGATTCCTAATCCATGTGCCGTCCTTGACATAGCAGTCTTGAATGAACATGCGCGTATAGGCGTGTGCATTTGTGCGCGAAGAAGCCACAGTATGAATCACATACGTAACTGTCTTCATCGAGAGTATTAGCTTAATGAGAAATGGGGAAATAAAGTCATGTCTTGCCGAGCCTGTGGAACGGAAAAGTGTTGCACACTCGTGCGGGTGAGTGTCAGAAGAGGTGTGTTTCGGCGCGTCAGTAAGTCACAATCATTACCACATACGTGGCACTTTTTAGCAATGTGGATGACAAAAGAGAAGCAGTGAACACAATGTCATGTTAGGTTGGATTCGTAGAGGGAAGCCGTGTTATGCTTGTACGTGTGTGTATAGGTGTGTTGTCGAGTGTATCGAAAAAACAATCACCTTTCGTAGAACTGTTCCGTGAGTGATACACAACCGTCGAGAATTCAGGGGAACAGATGATCGACAGGGATTCTGTGGTAAACATTCTACTCACTCACAGTGTGTTTGCCAACCGGTGTGAACGTCTAAGCTCATGCGCAAAGAATTGTTATCATAAAAATGGATGCGTCTGTTCAAATGCGGGAGCTTGTTATCTGGATTGAAACTTGCAGTCGATTGTGATTGGGTGACTGACCAGATACCAAAAGCCACCGTATGATTCTGCGGGTTGTTTCTGTTTACATTCTGGCTCCAAAGCTGCAGTTCTCTTTGCGCGTCCACAAAATTGTCTCCTCTGTTGGGATAGATATCTGCTGATATGCCTCTTCTATTGCGGGACTGAAAGGAGGGAGTCGGCGGTTGTCGAATACGCAACTTCCAAATGTACTCCTCGAGACTTCATGCACGTCATGATGCAACCGTATCCCTTTTTTGGCCCTTTACGTCGCCAGGCCCACAAAGGTCCGAGATAATCAAGCCCGGTGTAGCTGAACGGCCACCACCAAGGGATCACATCATACTCCGGCAGAGGAGCTATATGTTATTTTATCGCGATAACAGTGCATCTTCTTCAGTGTATACAAAGTTGGATTACGGGTTTCACAGTAGTTCTTCCCTTCAGTATCCAGAGCCTCTTTCGAATGACGACGGCCACATGGCTTTCTCCGGCGTGTCCCTTTAAGCGTGTATGGGTTGAATCAATAATTTCATCACGGGCTGCTGATCCGGTAGTAATATGGGGTACTTCGCGTCAAAATTTTATTGGGAGTCGGCCAGTCTACCACCTACCCTTAGTTATCCATTACCAAATTCGGGGTTCATAGGTATGAAGTTGTATTCGACAATGATATTTTACCGTCGCTAGGTCCTAAACCTCCGGAATTGCAGAGCTTTCGGGGAAAGGTCCTGAGTTGTATCATCTTGAATAGATCATACTCTGTGGATCGTAGTTAATCAGGACACATTGTACCCACTCGTATTCGACTGAATGGATGAGCCCCTTCCGTGATCACCAAATGTCTCTTGAACTTGGTCAACAACACTAGTATTCGGAGAATCTTTATTCGGAAGAAAAATCTGACCAACCGTGGAAGAAAGATATCGGTTCGGTGGCTGATACGGCAATCGCCGCTCCACTGACCCCCATTTCTGATGGAAGAGGTGACCTTGGTTCGTGAACGGGCCAGTCTTGTTGAGGCATGTGCAGGAGTCTCGGCCCTTTCTTTCACTTGTCTGGCTGTCGAAAGTTGGTCGCATCTCGAAAGCATAGATCGGCTAAGTCGTCCGTGGACTTGACAAGCTTCCACGGGTTCATAGTAGTTTACTCTTGTATGATCATGAGCAGCCCAACGATGAAAGTACTAAAACGGCTCCTGACGTTATTTAAGTAGCAAAGCATTCTTGTACAGTCCCTCCGAAACCCAGCTGACCGGGTATAGAAGTCGAAACTTCTGTTTATTGCTTGTACTGCCCTTACGGCTGACACGGCTCCATTGAGCTTGAGACGCAGGATCGGCAAACAAAATCGTCTTATCGTATTTTCCATCCCCTGGGCACCACCGCCCATACACCATGGCCCTAAATCCAACTTCGGATGCATCAAAAAAGGCGTGTGGTCCTCCCGTCTGTGTTGTATGACCAGGGGGCAAGCACGGTGTAATCCGTATGTCTCCCAGTTTCTTTCAAGTGCTCAAGAATTCTGACTATTCCAGCCGATCTTCTCGATCAAGTGGCTGGTCCCAATAGACTTACAACGGAGTCTACATCATCGAAAGGCCCAAGCGAGTCGTCAATCTAGAAGTTTTTCCTGACGCTGTCCACTGCCAGCCGGTATACCAGGACTCCATGCTCTTCCGCGGTTTCGGGCAGGGCGCCGTTCTTACAAGATGGGGCCACTATCCCCGACTCAGTTGTATAGTATCAATCCTAGTGTCCTGCTTAAAGCATAGGGAGCCCGGCAGTCGCCTACCCCCTGGTCCTGCACCCAATGAGCTTCGGACACATCGCAGCCAATGAGAAGGTCTACTTCGTCGTCCTCATAGTCCACGACGGTCACATCTTGCAAGTGGAGCCACCTAGTTAAAATTTTACTAACCGGAGGAATGGTCGAGGTGAAGCCCTCCATCGGTCCGACATGCTCGTTGGTATCAAGAGAGTTGAACTGCAATCGTAGCCGGCCTGCTGTAAAAACCCGCTTTCCGCCCACTTTGCTTGGCGCAAGCCGGTGTTTGTCGGAAAACTGCTCCTTCATCAGGTTAGTGTTGGACTGAACTTAAAGCATCATCTTCCAGGGAAGCGGAACGGTTTATAGAGAACTTCACAGTCTGTATGGTGCACTAAGTTACCATCAACAATATCTAAGATGACACTAGCAGAAGGAGATGGGCGGAAGAGCGTGCTCAGGTAATAAGCTAAAAAGGCATGTATATCAGAAAATAAAATGAAGCAAAAAAATTACGATACAAAACCACAATTGTTCGCCGTTCTTATGATTAGGAAGTGAGCGTCAAAGAGCTAATATCCGCCAATATCTCTAATTCGGTTCAGCCTGACATCCATGCTTTGAACGCATCATGATGGCATTGAGATGGGTGCCAAACGATGCCGTGGAAGCTTCTTAAATGTTTTGTTTCTCACAGTTAGTTCTGGCTGGTGTAATTCCAAAGCACTTCACATCAGGAGATGAGACCGTGACGGAATGAAAGATTTATTGGCAGCTATTTTGTTTTGCACGGTGGTGATGTTCAAGAAGGTGTGAGTTTTTGCTCTAAATTAAAATGTCGGTTCAACGAGGGAGTGTTTGGATCAAGGGACGTTGCAAATCATGGAAAATTCGGAAATGTCCAAGTACCTTCAGAGTACAGATCAAACAAGAACATGAACACGCTGTATTCCGCTATAGATAAAACTCGCCGGAAATGTTTGCGGTGCCCAGCAAGGTGTCTCTGCTTCTGAAGAGAAGACGCCACAAACTTCGCGAAGTCGTCAGGAACTTTTAAGCCTGCTTGATCTGCCTCCCTGATGGGCATGGAGTAATGCTGTGCCCAGTAAAAGTAATTGAGCCAAGGTGGGTGCGACGGGAACTACCATCATTTAATTCACAGGGCCAGGAAATCCGTTTCGTAGGGAACCCAAAACCAAGGGTTTTTTGCTCAATGTCTTTTGCTATTGATAAGCCTGTGCATGAGAAAGTAATGGCTGTCGGCGTAGAAGCCCCCATTGGGGTGATATGAGTTTTGGCCCTCGCAGATTTGGGCCTGGACACCACATTAGTGAGGAGTGGATAAGCAGGGAGATATTAAATCAAAGAGAACCCGTCTCCTATAGTGGTAGACACGGTTTGTGTTAATCAGGTCATCCCGCCGACCAAACGGCAACGACCATTCGTATTCTCAGTCAATATCGGCGAAAGAGACAACCGAGAAGCATTTACCAATACTGATCTACTGACTCTCAGTGAATGCAGTCGATTTTGAGTCAGTGGTCTCTTCTGCACGCGATCAAAATCAACGAGTGACACAAAAATGTAATAGATCTGCTAGTCCATTGTGCCATACAGGGAGCAAACTGGGTCGTAGGTGAGAAAAATGGAAGATGGAAAGTACCATTCGCCATACGAACGTCATTTGGCTAGACCATGTATAGCCATATAAACGGAGAGGACGGTGAGATGATTCTTACCAATTGCATCTTAGGTGGAAACGGAGAACATTGAGCAGACATTCCAGTAGCTGTAAAACACGGAATTTGAGGGAGACTCCTCGTCGCAAGAAGGTCGGTTTGACTTTGAAATTGGTAGCGAAGAACACCAAATAAGTGACAAGTAGCTTCGGAGTCCCCGTACCGTAGGGACCCAGCATGAAATCGAAGCCGAACAGTCGAGAGATTGCGCATAAACGGCCATGTTTCCTCAAAAATAGGTTAATTCATAAATGAAAAGTTACGAAAGAAGTGTGTTGGAGCCACTCGTCTTAAAAAGACAAGGGTAATGTAGAATAAGTGAATGCGGCAGCAGTTCAAGCAAATTCAATGGGGTGCCTACCCCGTCAACCGGTTATAAATCCAAATAATCCCGAAAGGTTCCGGGTGGTCCTTGATTGTGCTGCGGACGGTCATGGTGTGTCAGTCAAATATCATATGCTACACGGTTTGGAATGGGTGAAGTCACCAGTCAAAGCTTTGTGGCGTTTTAGTTGGGGACATAGACTCCCTCATGGTAATACGCAACATGTTCATGCAAGTTTAGATGCCCAATAAATGAAAAGGCGCCCTATGTATTCTACGTGGGTTGTGAGACAGTATAGACCGGAAATTGACGTGCTTAGAAGAAGAGCTTATCCATTCGGAACAGCACCATCGCCCTTCTTCGCTGACTTCGATATCCGGGCAAATTTCAATGGTTCTAGTGGCACCAGCAACTCATTAGAAAAAGCAGTGAGCTATTTCCATACCGGTGACCTTCTGAGTTCCTTTGTTGACCGGCGTACTTCCATTCAGTTTTTGATTTGAATGACCATAATTCTAACAGCGGTAATGTTCAGGATTACTGAATGAACTTTCAACAGCCGTGGGTTGCCAAGTGTTGCCCCGGAGTCTGAAAAGGTGGGACCTTCAAGACAGCTTTGGAATTACAGCCACGAGTGGAGCATACTATCGGGGTTTGATGGAACCTCAAACGTAATGGGTTCATATTTAAGCCGGGCCTATTCAAACGACCAGCCATACAAGAAGGATGGAAATCCAGCCATTAGTTACAAGTCTCTGTGAAATTTTATGCCTTGGTCTGTCACGACTACTACCCGGAATGAGCTTGCTGCAATTATTGCGCCATAGAGAGACGGGTTGGGATGAACCTCTCCAAGAAGACGACCACAGACAATGGCGTGACTGGCCAAACAGGCCAGATCAGTTTGGCGAGATCAAGACACCAGGAAGCCTGACAAGAACCAAGTGCCCACGCGGTGACCAACTTCACTTGTTTTCAGATGCGTCATAAGTGGGCTACGGGCAGAGGATAGGGGATGCTGGGTAGATGAAAAGGGTAGGCTGTGCAATCAGATAGTATTCACAAAGGCTAAAGTGGTTGCACTGGAGAATGTGTTAATTCCGAGGCTAGACTTGACTGCAGCAACGCTGGCCGAGAGAGTCGCCATGTTGATTAGAAGACGTTTTGACCAGGCAGATCGAGGATCGAACAATTTGACGGACTAAGCTAACGTACTGCATTACATTAACAGCAGTAACACTCGTTCAGATACCCTCGAGGCCAACAAACTCACAGTGTTATGCGTCAGCCAGGACCGACGAGTATCACTACGTACAATGTGCCAGTAACCGCCTGAAGCTTATTTGGGGCGTCTGAAAACGCCGAAAAAATTGAAAATATGGAAAATGGGGCCAGAGTTCTAAGCTTCATTTAAAGAGGAGTGGCCGAAATTACCTAGACCCAAGCCTGCAAAAGTCGATGTTCAGGCAAGGAGGTTACTACTGTCCTCAAACTCTACGGAAATAGGGAATCTTACACAAAGCTGTGCATTTCCCGGACTGGACGGAACTGTTGACAACTGTTGTTCGGTGGACGAGAAAGAGGTTAGTTATGACGGGATTGTCAAATATGACCAAAAACAGGGTAAAAGTATGGACAATACTGCCAGGTGGGTTGGACCAAGCTGAAGTAATGTTCTATGTCTACTCAAACTACACGCCTTCCCATCCGTGGTCTGTCTACGATTAACCATGAAACATTGAGAAGCAAGCTCTCACGGAGCGGTACACAAAATTGAACCTTAATTTAGCCAACTTGTTATCGAGGGTAGGGGACGTTAAGTGAATTCAAACCTAGAGTACGAAATGAAACATCCTACAATAGTTGCCGGAAGCCACCACATCCCGAAATATATTATAGAATGTTTCCATCTAGGAGAAGGACCTGCTGGCTGCATAATATTCTTCGTCATTTTTCGGCGTTTAAGGATCCGGCGACTGTCAAGCGGGCATTCGTTATTTGCTTATTGTTTTGCAGCGAAAATGCCATAGTGTGGGAATAACTGATGACTGCGTTTCCTGCAGCAAGAATTCAACCGAGATGGTTTCAGTTACTTTAGTCTCTTATTCATGCAACAAGCGAGCAGCGAACAGAAAAGTTTCGGCTGCCTTAAAATATTCCCAATCAAGAACAGTTCATCTCAGAGCAACAAAAACCATGAGCACTGATTTATGACTAATGGCCTTTAGAAGGTTCTTCATCAGGTGAAGCATTTTCGAAAACATAATCAGGCTGTAATTAAGGTTTCATTGGAGCACAGATTGAGTTTAAGCGATGATGGAACCACCTGGGCCACGCCAGAATACGTGATAAAACCGAGGTGAAAGGAAAGCAGTGACATTCCGATCCGCCCAATGCCACTCACCGTGGTAGCCTTTGAGAAAATGCTATACGATAGGCCGGACAAATAGTCAAGACCCTGATATCACAACAAATCGTCGGCGAAAAAATGCCAAACACCCTACGAACCAAAGCAGAAAGCATACCGAACATTAGAACTTTAGTGCCCATTTTTCCCGCTCCTCTAGGGTGAGGTTGAGTTCGACGCAACAAATCAAGCTCAAAGCAACTTTAGTGGAACCTCTGTGAACTCCTGATACCGATTCGCTCTAAATTTGTATTATTCATCTCTCTTGTCCCCCAAAAGACCAAACCCCTCACAGGGTCTTGAAAGCACATCCACATCTTAGTTTGTACTGTGCTCATCATTTAAAACAGAGTTCATTTGTGGAAACCAAAAATCAGCTCATGACTTGATATTGCTTGTGAAATGACTGGAACTTAGGGAAAGATAAATATTGATCGTTTGTAGAAAGTTTTTCATCTCTAAACCCACCCACCACGCTTTTTTATTATCCAATCATTGTTCGGTTTGACATACGCCCTGTTACGCGCATAATCTGAAGGAGTTTACGTAATTAGGATCAAATTTCCTAAATTTCGAGCTCCTTGTAATAATTTCGATTCTTCCCCGAGAAATTTCAGTTTTTATTTGGCTTCGTATTCTATTCTCGGTCAGGAAGCCTTCTGTTCTCAACGTTCTTTGAACTGTCCACTTATTTTGAGTACGCTGAGGCGTATGTCTCAATATATCGATGAAAGCTTACTTTTGCCAGATGAAACTGCAGAACCCAGATGCTTGGATTGGATTCCAAAGAAATTCGAAAAATGTATCAGTGGCTAGCCGGCAGTAGACTAAACACACACTGAACGAAATATGCGCTAACTTTGAGGTTGAAGCAGACTGGGGTGAAACAGCACCACAATCGACTCCCCAGACTCTGAATATTTGGTGAAAAGACTTAGCTGGCGGTCCCACGAACACCTGTAGAAGTTCTCTTTAATATCTGTCACGTGTTTGCACTGTTTAGCCTGTGTAATTTGTTCTTGTTGATCCTCGCACAACCTACAAAGCATATCAACCACTACGTTCGAACAAATGGTTAGTTCCGCTCATATATGCAACGGCATGCGTTAGATTTGAACTCCGACTGTCTTGACGGTCGTATCTGGCTGTGAATTTTGTTGAACCTTTGTTCTCATTGTTAGTCTGCGGGCCGTACGGTTGAGGTTTGTACATGATTTGCATGTGAGTGATTTGTTACTTTGGTACTGCAGAATTTGAAAAATCAATCAAGTTCTGTCATTGGAAACAGTCATTTTCGGCACGCGTTATTCACAATCGGAATAGCTTCAGAGTTGGTCATCGCGTCTTCTCTAACACTGTCCAATCCAGGCGTGCTTCTGTTGATACGTCTGTGCCAAATACAATTTCCACAACAACTTTGTTGACTAACTTCCCTTGAACTGGCAGAACACTCAGTGTCGTTAGCCGTTAATGTCTCCGCCCAAAACTCCCTTCTAGGCCAAGTAAACTTCCCTATCGGGCCTAGCCCGTTCTAAAATCACTTCTGTAGTCGAAGGCCTTAATACCGTCCTGGACCACTTTGCCAGTAAAACAAGCATTGAGAGTGACCGCAACCTTCTACCAATCCGCAGGTCTTCTCGCACTAGCCGTACCCTCTTTCCACCTTGTTTCCCTGGGTCCGCCAAGATAATTATTCCTAGAGTTCTGCATTGCCCACCAGGGAGAACAACGTCTGGGACCTAGTTTTCTCCGCCACAACACCTAATATCACTACGCAGGTCACTAATCGTTTCGCAGATACTACTTTAGCAATGTTTCGGATAAATTTAGCTGCGTCTATCCGACCCAAACTTAGTCATTTGGCTACTTTTAACCTTCGGGCAGACGGTACTCCACTTTGGAGGGAAAATTTACCACTAGCACTCTTTATCCTGCTTAGAACCGTTAAGGAAGAATAGAACACAACACCAGCCGTGTTGGTAAATTGCCGCACACTTGGTCTGCCTGGAGATTTGGTAGCTCCGTGACTTTCAACTTCGGCGACTGTGCTCAGTGCCTTAAGCAGCACAGGCGAGTGATCAAGGCCACCGAGCCATGCAAACAACAGCATACAAGCTATCTTCCAGCTGCGTTAGAAACAGCCACCCACGCATTCCTTCGCGTTGACGATGTTCGATCGCCGCTACAATCTTTCATATGCAGATTTATTTCGCGTGATAAAAAGCAGAACGAAAAAGTTTGTTATAGACATCACCGGGTAACACGACACGGTATCAAGTGATCGCCTAAAACATGCCGCCATAGAATGCGGGCCGCCCGACCAAATCACGTCTGCTCAAGTTGCCCGGTCTCCTGGACCAAGTGATCTACCACTTGCACTACTTTAGTGTTATAATGAACGCTGACTACAGGTGAGGTTGAGATTTGACCGCTGCTCTTGAGCACTCCGTACTCAAGCCGTCAAACGCACTTTACCCAACCAACAAAACAAGGGTCAAAACGGACCCTAAAACGAGCTTTTTCCCCTGTTCAATCTCTTTTTGTAGTATTAGTCTGTGATTTGCTGATTTCGGGTTAGGAAAATTTGCGAGTTGCGGTATCGAATTCATCTGGTGCAGTTCACACTCTGTTGTGTTGCCAGCTGTGTGAAAGCCACCACGCGGTTTTCGGTAGTCAAGTTACCAGGCGGAC
The DNA here is from genome assembly GCA_948099385.1 of Fasciola hepatica. NCBI lineage: Eukaryota > Metazoa > Platyhelminthes > Trematoda > Plagiorchiida > Fasciolidae > Fasciola > Fasciola hepatica. Next base: position 2,414,442 of record CANUEZ040000133.1, read on the forward strand.
CATCGACCAATGAATTCATGCTTCGGTTTCACTACGCATCGTTGCCACACAACCTATGTGATCAGTGATATATCACGGGTGTAATCTAAATGTCTAGATGAAATAGGAAAATAGCAAATAAACTATGAACTAAGTCTGACGAACATGTAGAAAAATGATTTATGGCAAGTTGGTACTAATTTTAAGAACCACTTGAGAGTTGTTGAATATACCAAATGAGTAAGATAATTCCAAAATTAAAAGCCACTTGAGATCTATTTCGAGGGAAATGATCATTTACGTACCTGTGCCCCGTCTTCCGTTGCATTGAATTCTACAGTTGATAAACCTACGCTCTATGTTTTTCAAAGACGGACACTGGTTCTTCTACGAATCTTGGAATAGAACGAACAGTATATGGAGTTCAGTTAGAGACAACGGATTACACTGACTCACTCTTGACGGCAACAATGAGCCTGTGTTTTGAAGGGATTTTCGTTGCGCACTTCCAAACCAGCAGCCGGTTATTGCTACCCTCTTGGCTTTGCCGGTTAGCATAAATATCTCTGTGACTCAACTTCGGTTTTCTGACTGCTTCCAAATCATCGACCGATCTGCGACTGTAGTTATCCACCGCTTCCGCACACAGTTCGTCTCGTTAGCCCTGCGCGATGAACTACGTAACAGAAAAACGATGAAATTCTTCCGAAAATCCGGAATGAAGCAGTCCTCGAATTGCAAGTTTTACAAGTCTTCTGTGAATCATTTTTATAGAAGACTATCAGGTTTTTGCAAACAATTTTTTTATTCAGTGGTATATCAGTGGTTTCGATCAGAAAGATGAATTATAGGCAACTGAACTAAGAAAAAGGTATTCAAGGTGGACAGGGAGAAAAAAGGTATCAATTCCCAGCGATTTTTCGAATGCTTTGCTCGCTCAACTCGCTTCTAATAGGGCGCAGGTAGCGGTGTCCAACGTTTCTAATGATGTAGCCCAAATTTGGCCCAAAGTAAGTCGAGCGTTAGCACAGCGTACACTGCTTCGGCTTTGATAATACAGCTTAACGATTGCTTTCTTATATCCCCGCTGTCCCACTCCTTGGCATATCCTTCTTTCTCTTCTGTTCTGGAGCCAATCACCAAAACCCACAAGTCCCATTTGTTTTAATGCCTACCCCCCATTTCAAAACTCATTTCCTCCACCTTTTTATCTTTCAGTGCCACATTTATTATAGATATCCTTCTCTATCATATATTCACTGCTGAGCTCTGTCGATCTCTGGAGCATTTCATCAGCAAGTGTTTTCATCGGAGTCTTTTGGCCCATTCCATCTTCCCAACTATCTGCAGGAATGAAGCTCTTTCGTTTCATCGTCCAGATTCTGATACACATATTTTTCCTGCTCATTGTTCTGTCACAATTCTATTTGTCTTGATGCTTCCTACTCTTTTTGGTTGTCATTACATGATTTACCTGCACCAAACTAATCTAATCAGCTAACCCTTATCTGGTCCTTTCCATCATTTCCTTTATCTCCTCTTCTCTACATTGTTCACCACAGCAATCATAAGTTTCAGCTCTTCTGCTTGCTTTGCTTCTCTGTTTTTTCTCTGTTGATTCACCACATACAAGTGTCTGTGAAATTCTAGTGCTGTGAATAAATAGTAGCAATTAACCCAGGTCTGGAAGAATAACAGAACACAGATGCTTGGAGTACGAATCACAGCTGATTACTTGCATAATCCATGGTCGCATAAATTTTACAATCAAAGAAGCCATAAAGTATAGTCACATTATGGACAATCATCGCACTCCACAGCCCGATTTAAGCTGACGGCTTCTGTGATCTCTGCAAGTTTGAATGGCCAGACTTTCAGAGTTTCTCTACAAGGGTAGGTATTAGGTATTAGGTATTTCCGGATCAGAATAAACGTGAACTATTCAGAACACTGGGTATCAGAAGGAATTTCAGGAACTCGGTAACGAATTCGACCAACATGTCTCCAGTGCACCGACCAATAAACCGAAATCCAAAATTCGTACAGTATGATTACCAAGTTGTCCGAACACCATTCCAGACGCTGGTCGTATATCGTTTCGCCGCTGGCAGGATATATCAGCAGGTTCAATGCATCTTAAATTAGGACAAAGTACAGGACACTCGAAAAATGTTGCTTGGATGCAACCTTTGGTGCCGTGAGCGACATTTCTGTACTGGAGCCGGAAACAGTCCACACTTCGTTCAAGCTCTTGAACTGATCGCGCTCACGGCACTCTTTAATGTACGAACGAAGTTTTCGTCCCCTCTATATGACTGTCGATATCTGTTTGCAATAAGCAGGTGAGGACATCTTATTCCTTTAAGACAGATGACAATCCTCAACAGTGAAGTGGCTTCCGTTATCAGTAATCAACACATGGAGTTATCCTTCACGGTGATGTCTGACTCATGGCAGTTAGTGTGAAGTCCGCGTCAGCTGATTATGTGAAGTATACTTCGGGCCAACGAGAATGGGAATTAGTAATCACTAAAACCCAATATTCAATAAGAAATGAACCACAGTAATCGGCATGAATTTCTTCCCCAAGCTTCGCAAAGTACAGACCTTGGAGTCCATTTAGAAGACAGAGAACAGGTTTTGTGTCCATAAAGGTTACATCGTTTGGTAAATGCACAATACAACAACCGATCCCAGGCCACTAGCAAGTTAGACAAGCCAATGGTTTCATTTTCTATATTCCCAAATGACCACAGTGCAAATCAGATAGTTTTATTTGTCAGAGTGATGGAGGAATCACAAAGCGATCGTCCAAACACAGAATTCCATCTGATGTCACAGGTGACTCCTTTCTCCCTGAAAAAAATCGCTACATCGAAGCTTGATATTGGCATTTCATCTTCCTTCGACTGCAAAGAGAATAGATTCCAAAGTATCTACGTGAGACGGAAATTAAATCTTGTCGGCTCACAAGAAGGGGTTGAACAAGTAAAGAATTAGAATCACATGTAGCACCTGAATGAGTGTATCTGGATAGAAAATCCACTCGTGGAATTTGCTTACCATCTAGATGCTGAGTGTTACAATCATATGCAGAAGAATCTATACATTGTAGTTATCTGTACATTTCCAACTTTTTTCTATGAACTTTTTCGTTTCTAGCTGCAACGCTTCTTTGTTGCGTCGACGCTTTAATGTAAACAACTACACAACTTTTTCGAACATCATCGCCAAAAAATACAAGAAGTCTGTCAATAAATCTCTGATTCTGACACAGTCTCGCTTTCTGATTTGAAGTGTCTTGGAATTGCATCAACCAGATCTGAGTGTGAGAAAAAAACCATTTTAGAAGTTTCGACATCGTCACTTGGCGCTCGTCTCGACACCATCCTGATTGATTCGACGAACGGTTGTCAGACTGAACTGAACTTAACACATTGGCGAACACTGGTCTTTTAGCACTCATATCCCGGTTACAAGAACGGTGGACAATTGTGAGTCTGTGTAGCACTTTGTTTTGTACTTTTATTTCTGTTACACATGCCATTTTCCCCTTCACTCTGAATACGCTCCTCCGCCTATTCTAGTTTGCTAGTTTCGTCTTAGATAGTGCTGGCATTACCTTGATATCCCATATGGACCGATTAGGACCCCACAACACCATGGCTGGAGCATCGCAGTGGTGGACTTGTGTATTGATTGAGATGGGTCGTAAATGAAACCGAGTGCCCCATGGTCAGAAATAATGGTGAATTTGGATACAAACAGACATTTATGAATTCTTCTGACAGACCAGTAAAAAGCTAAAGCTTCTCGTTGCGTCTGAGAATTGGCTTTTTTCGGCAGTAGTAAGTAGACGAGAGACACAAACAACACGGAATCTATCCTGGTCTAATGCAGCTCCGTTTCCAGTGAGAGATAAATCAGTGATGAGGGTGGGATGTGGTTTTTGAGTGAACGAACGCAAAAATGCTTTGATCTTAAGGTTCTACAATAGTGCGTGTACCCCGATGAAGCCTCGTATTCAAAGTGATTCGACAGTCACCAAATGTTCCTGGAGTAGTCCGTCGGATTTCAGTGGAGTAAATATTGGCTTTTCCCACCTAGATGACGAAGTGGGTTCAAGAATCTCTTTGGCAACCAAAGTATCGAGAACATTCTTCGCAGGTTCACGAATTACGTAGGCCAATACAAAAAGCTTCATGGGGACGGGATCTCTATTAACATTCAGCTTTACAGGAGTTATCTTCATGCCACCGAAAGCTTTGGAGCACCATAAAGTTAATTCCGACGATGAAACGTGTTTCTGTGAGAGAAGTGATACCTAGATGCCCATGTCTTCAACAGCCTTCAAACTAAGTACAGACGATCCAGTCTCGTTGACGAAGAAGGTGCGGTAAAACGAATGTCCAGTTTTATCTGTGAGGGAAGTGTTACATGAACCCAGAATAAGGACAATACGTCCAGTGATGCCCTTAATAACAAGGTCTGTCTGGTGTGGTTGAATATCAGGAATAGCAAGAAATGAAATAGAAATAAGAACGACAGACATGATACTATCAGGGCTCACAATGCAATCATGGTGAAGCGTAAAACCAACCTGAAAAGAACGTAAAATATGTTTCAGTGTTGGTGCACTCATCAGGAGGAAAAAACTGGTACCACGGAAATGACAGGCAGAGCGGCAATATAACTTTCTACGCGAATCACATTGACCGAGTGTAGTCTTCTCTTCAGATGTATCATCGTGACAGGTACTCATCTGTGTTAGCTGGCGGGTAGTCAATGAATGACCTTTGACTTGCCCCGAACTGCAATTACTTAACGTGATGTCAGATGTGGGCTCCGCAGAGTTTTCCACATCTTGATACCACCACAGACTTCACGAGCATGCCGAAGAGTAGGCTAGGAAATAGAAGCAGTTTTTGTTGAAACTGTTGATTTATTGGTACCAGCGATTAGACGGTCACGAACTTGCGTTTCCGAGTGATCTACAAAATTACAACGCGCAGCTTGTGTCCGATGCTGAAGAATAAACTCACGAATATCCTGCTAAACGTTCCTTTAAATCTAATAAAATTCCGCTTGTTTAGCCATCTCAAAATTAACCGAATGGGTACGATGGAGTACAACATTCGCGATTTCTTCGTATTTCAGACAAACAGGCATCTGCGGGAAGGACAAGTTCGTGACAACAAGGTAAGTTGAATTTCCAACAACACTCGAGAAGACAGCGGTTTTTCATTGATCAGAAATTTTCTCATAAGCCATATACCACAATTTGAATCCTCCGAAATAATCCTCAATCTCACATACAGGAGCATTTAAATCCAGAACTTCCATACTGGAGGACTGCATGATTTTGAGTGACAGCCGCGATAGCAAGAGTGAAATCCTAGTGCAGCGAATGAATAGTAGCAATTGTCACCGATCTGGAAGAATAACACAACACAGCTGCTTGAAGTAAGAATCACAGCTGATTATTTACATAATCTAACTTCGCATATATTTGATGACACAAAGGCACTATAAGCAATGGCCATATTAGTGGACAATCCACACTCTATCATAAAGATTGTGATATCCGATGATTTTCCCACGGAGTTCTAAACCATCTGATCTCTCCCCATCAGCCTTATCGGATCATTCTTACATTCATCTCTTTCTTACATTATTCTCTATTACTGTCGTCGAACTATTGTTCCGTAGTTCCTTCCACTCTCCAGTTTCTTTTCTCCCCTGATAGTCCACATTCCATCAACTATATGGGAACTGTATTCACCCTGCGATCCCCGAATTTTCTCCGGGTCATTTCCTTCGCCGTCATCACGCTGTCTCTCTCCTGATATGGATCTACTTCCAGTACACGTTTATCTCACAGGACCCTGAATCAAATTCTCTGAATATTTTTGCTTATTGACCCACCTTCCTCCATCTGTCACGTCATTTTCCTGTTCCACATGGAGTTTCGTTTCCTGCTACGCATTTGACAACGAAGTGGGTCGATGCTTCATGTCATCCTCATCGTTAATCTACTCGTTTTCTATGTAAAACAACTTGATTTTCGTTGTCTTCCGTTACCCCACTTAATTCAAAGCACTTTCATTCTCACTCATGTACGACCCCATGTTTCCGGCTATCCACAATTCTCTTCGGCAGATTTCCCTACCTGACACTGATTTTTCAAATTTGCCGGGAATCTAACCTGATTCCATGAAATAAAATCTTGTTATCAATAATACTAAGAATGAACATGGTGAAAAAAGATTGTGAACTTCATTCGTGAAGGAAGATTGTTCAAGCAACTCGTGGCCGATACTGATATTTCATTGTTACCTCAGCGGCTGTAACACTCCCCGGCGGTATGAGTATCTGCTTATTGATAAGCTCAGTTAAAATACTGTTCTTATAATTGATAACAAAACTCCTTGCCGATACTGAAAGAATCAACCAGATAGAAATGCCAAGCACTGGAACCCTGTGCAACATTCGTGATCGAAGCTGTTTTCAAGAAGCAATCGAATACAACGGTTGCAAGGTAAGGGTTAGCCCGGATGGCCATTGTATCACTCAACCTTTTGCATACCTCTTTGTGAATACGGTACGAAACGCGAAGGTGATATAGCTTGATTAGGACATATCAGAACGCATTCATGACCAACCGGCAGGTAGTGCTCCACAGGTGATCCAATTACTTTTAGACGTCATTCATCTCAGCAGATGGATTAGGGTCAGTCAGGTGAGTTTCGCTTATTCATATTTATCTACAGGAGAGCAATGGAAACTTCCAAATGTGACCAAAACATAGATCGCAAGTGACAAGTGCGTGTTCTGCCACTGAATGCGAACACAATCGATGAAATATGTCGACTGCTCCAGTTGTCCAGATTTTTCTGCTTTGCCTTTTACACCTCTTTCGCTTTTGTCCAATGGCTGGTCTAGCAGAAGTACACAACCAAAATGTCGCAAATTCAAAACGCATGTCTTTCCAATGGATCGGACATTCCGTAACTCGTACTAGTAAACACTATGCAAAGTAGTAGTCAGGGTTTTCCATCGGATGCTGTAGGACCAAGGTAGTCCGCAATCTACCATTAGGTGCATTCTTATTTATGAACCATAGAATACACAATTACCGGCGCCAATGCTACAAAACTAACAATACAACAAAACTCAACCATTCACAGACAAAAACAGTCCAAAGGGCATAATGAAACCAACAATGAATAATAGGAAAATACCATGCATACAACTGAAATTATGTAAACGTCATCTCACTGGATGCACCCTCACCAACGATTCAGAAAACACAAATGAAACTGCTGAACCGTGCACGCTGATAAGAAACGAAACACGAATAACCCCGTGCGATATATGATATGCGAATACATAATCGTCATGTAACCAGTCTCACCCTAGGGTAGGCATAGTTATGAACGTCTTGCCCTAAAATTCCTTTGTATTTTGGTAGCATCACTTCTGCTATCAGTTGATCACCACCAAAAATCTTTCTTCGCAATTCCGAATAGCCATCGATTTCTCTGAATGCCTTCGGTAGTCACCGATACTGTCTCAACCTGCATGGATTCACCCAAATCCTACCGGAATAAGAAACTGGATTAATCTCTGTGGTTGAAGCCATTAGTCCCATAAGGTGCCACAAAGCTTACCAACATCCTGTAAGTCAAATGCTGCCTCTTAGTTTAAACACAAAATGTTCTGTCCACCGAACCGATCATGCACTCTCAGACGCCTCTCCAGTGACTGACATCGAGTGCACCAAAACGCCATACTATCCCGCGTTTCAACAAGAAATTGTGAACCTTGGACTAATAAATATTGTGGAGACCAACACGAAGCTTGGCCTAAGCTCCTTTAAAATCACCTTTACTATAATTGTAACATTTGGCTGGTCGATTCTAGTCGTGAAACGAACCAAAGCCTGTATGAAGAAATTAGGGGAAAGTGAATGTGTTGTCTCGTTATGCATCTGTCTGATGTCAAGATAACCGAAAAGACAGCCATTACTTTTGTTAGAAGCTGAAAATGTTTGACATAAGCCGATCCGGAATAATCGACCCTGATGTGAGAGAGCACATGACCAGAGAAACAAGTTCTTACAGCAGAGGGGCCGTCTGTTGGCTCCAAAGGAGCCCAGGTTCTTTCCGACATGAGAAAAACTTATTACTGACTCGACAAAGAGCTGATTTGCCGCACATAATTCAGTTCCATTCATAATGTTGGGAAGCGCCTTGGTGTGCCTAAAGTGGCATTCTAATTTGAAGAAGTACTGGATTATCAAACCTGCTGTGTGGTGTTCATTCGGTAAAGTGACGGGATGTTTAGGGAACTCCGCCAACTCCGGCCACTGTGGGCGTCCACCAGCGCGCACCAGTTCATGTATGTTAACCTTCAAAGCTGGTAGAGTCGACGGTAATTCTCTGGTCCCTCAAACAGAAGAGCCCCAAAGAGCACGAATTTGACTTTTTGAAGAAGGACTCTTTGAAAGAGTCATTTTCGTTCATGATTTAAACACAAGTCATTGTTTAAGTGAACGCAGACGCCCAAGCGCTGTTGACATCGGACCGCTGCACTTTCACACTCCTCATTCAGGCCCTCAAGTACACAGTAACCACTACCTCTCGTGGTCACCTTCTCGTTCCCACAGGTCGCTAAACGCACCGTTCTTGTTAACTTTTTCGTACAGTGTCGAGCATTAGAGCAACGTGCAAGTAGTCCAAGTAGTATGAAGGACCGAAGAATGCGTTTGGTGACGAAACTGCGGCGTATGGTTTGGCTACCCTACAGGCTTCCAGCCGAACAAATTTCAAATCTCCCGATGGCTATTTCGAATTCTTGGAATTATCAACCGACCCAAACAAAGCCATTCCAAGATGTCCCCTAATTGGGACACGGAGATACTGTTCAAATTTAGGAAGCCAAACTACACGCGTTGGCAACTCATGCCACGAAGATAACCTTTTCAAATTATCCGAAACATGCAACGTGAATCGAATTATTTACGGTTGTCCTTGACTCAAATTCTAGCGGTCCAACTGGGACATGCAAGTTATCTGTACTGGCAGACACAGTAGTCTCTGCTAATTGCAAAAATGCGGGACCACTAAACAACCGCCATTCGAGGCTTATGCGTTGTTGGCTAATGATAACTAGCAACAATAAACAATGAAGCCAGCTCCTGAGTTTGGATCGATAAATTAATAACTCTAATCTGATTGGTCATGGACTGATCCAAATCCTACTTTAAGTAGCTTCTAGACATTTGACAATTTTGTGGTCTAGAGCACAATGCTGCTTCGTTACTAACCTGGTTAATTATGAATATAACAATGAGAAGAAGTATCAGGTAATCGTTTCACTTTGGATTGGAAACAGACTAATTTGTGGTAAGTGACTTGGGTAAGAGTTAAAGGTAACTTTGAGAAAAGGAGCTGTTGAAAATCAAACCAAAACTAGTCACATCTCTGAACGTAACTGAACAAAGTGGACGCACCCAGTGATCGCTCATTAATTGTGTTTCATGTGTTCAACAGGAACCGTATATGAGGAAGAGAAAGCCATATATTTCTGGAGTGGCCTAAAATGTATTACAGATTGAGAATTATTTAAATGAACTATCAGGTGAAATGTTGGTACTTCATAGTTTGGGTATCCATCAGTCTCGTTCAGTACCAATTATTCCGAGAATCGGCCAAGTCAACTATTTTTGCCCCCGACTCTTTCGAAGTCTTGTTTCGTGAAACCGTGACATAATCTTCTGCAGTCAGTTTTCTGCTGATATTTTTATCAGATCTACATTAGCTAGCCGATAGTAGTTTCAGTATTTCAGTAGATAAAGTTTTACTTTTAGTCGTTTCATCAATACATGTGATACAACCGCCTACGGATAATGGCATATAGTCTGGTAGATTTAAAAACTGCTGAACCAATTCAAATGTTAAAGATCACTGATTGCGGTGGGATTTGAACTTAGACACGAGAGCTACCCAAGCTTTCATTCGGTGTTTGCTCTTCTAGCCCATCTACTTGGCCAAACCAAAGTGCTTTGGACACGCAATTCTCAGGTTCCGATACAGCCACGGCCAACGACTTTTAAAAGCTGGTTAATCTTTACCCTGACACGAACCCCATGAGAAACTTAGAGCGTGTAAAAGGAATACCCTCAGTCCGACTACACCAAATGACATGAAAAGGTCCATAGTCTCACTCTTGTCAGTCAGTGAATAATTGAGCTGCTTTAGGTGTAGTGATCATAAGGCGTGTATAAGAACTATTTACATTTGGTCTCCCCTATTGACCTAAACCTAATCAAATTTGTTCCTTCCTGGTCAGATATTGGTCAGTTAGTGGGCCTTTTGTGCAGCGTGGGCGATAATAATTAAGTAAATGTTTGTTTGACAATTCCCAATCACCTTTTTGATGTAGTTGCCACAGCTAATCTGCGCCTGAAATTATTAGAGCAGCTTTGACCAACTTCGCAAATAATTACACACTTCTGCAATGTTCTATGTAACCACTGATAAGCTAGTGAGCCAATTGGACTTATCCTTGAATGCATCTAGTGCTCCAGGGGGTTTCTTTAGAAAAATTGTCTTCACAGTACAACAAAACACCAAGTAAACTAATAATATATATTATATCAAGCTGTAGAATAGGAATATCACTGAAGGAAGATGTTCATAAGAAGCTGTGTTAGTCAGTAATAGGAACAACTGAATTTATTCCACAGCAACGAAAACACGGTCACAATGTTTTTTGATCATCTGATCAGACTCCGTTTATCAGTGAAGAGAGGGTTAACAAAATTTTCAGCATTGAAGATATCCTGATGGGACACGATTTCATTCTTTGCGACGCATTAGGCAGCCCTGAAAATCGTAAAGAAATTATGTTTATGATCAGCTGTGCTAGCCATGCTGTTGATGAAGCCACGGTACTCATCGGATGGAAAAATCATTTGGTAGTATTTTCATGGTCACCTCCCCATTTGACAACCTTTCATTGGCTGCAGACATCTTCCTGAAAAGTTATGCTTTGTCTTACAAAAAAGGAAATATAGCAAATAATTTTATTTTAGATTATACTGAAACCATAATTATAACCTTTACAATAGAGAAGAATCCATTTGGGGTCATCTAAAGAGTTATAAAACTGAGATGACTGCAAAAAGGAACCTTTCTTAACCACACATGGTACACTTCCAGACTACATTCCGTCTCTAAGTCGAGGTCAGTTATTCGCTCTCAATCGAAATGTGCACTTCCTATTTGTTTAGTGAGACTGTCTACTCCCACCGAACAGGTATAAGATCAATTAAATCGGTTTGCGAGCTGTACTGGCTCCGGGGGCACCGAAGCCCTCAGTTTATGGAAACAGATCACGGAGTGAGCATAGGAAGCCTTTCTCATCTTAAGTGGTCTCTGTCGGTCAGGCTGCCGCGAAAGATGTGGTGTTCCTTATCTTTAATCGAACTGAGTGGATACGAAACACATCTCTAAAATCACCCAAATGATCGATGAATCAAATAAATGGTAAAATGGTCAATAATACGAGCAGCCTGACCGATAAATTGTCACACTATTCCCCTCTGATGCTTTGTATACCAATAAAGGTATAACAGTCTTCTAAATATTTTGAGGACCAACTTCTAGTCGTGGGTTGTTCAAGCGTTTCTTGACACCAACCAAGTTTAAGGTCACAGAGAATCTGACCCACTGCATCGATATGCCAGAAACGACAGTGTCCGATATGTACTTTCATCAACGTTTGATAACAACTGATCAATATCAGTTGGTTTACCTAAAAATTCTCCGTGAATAAATTGAGAATCGTTTCCCAGCTTCGATTACATTGATCACATTTAGTCACACCTGCTCCCATTATCGGAGAGAGAGTAGTGACCAAGTCAATTGTGAATGTGACCTTTGGGCTTATTATTCGCTAGTGATGTTAGTGCGGTCCAAATTCCAGGAATCTCTGATCCGCCATTTTGGCTGATATATCCAGGGTTGATGCAAAATATCAGGGATTTGGAATACGAGCGCTTAGTGTTTTGGAATCTCAAAAAAACACTTGGAAAATCACTGAGGTTTTCTCTGGTTTCAAAGGGAAATATGCCTGGGAGATTTCATAGGCTACCGAAAATCCATAAATTGAATATACCTATTCATCCGATTGTAGGCTACATACCACATGAAAACTATATATCTTCAAGATATCTCAGTTCTCCGTTGAAACCTCACCAAAAGTGGTGAAAAGACATGGTAACGGCGCCTTTGAATTTGCCCGTAACGAAAAAAAAAACGCCGACTTAACGAATAATGAACCTGCAGTGAGCTTCGACGTAACCTCTTCAAATACGAGTGTTCATTAAACAGCTGATTATTTACATACCATAATGACCTGTGATGTCTCTTTAGAAAGCCAATGTCCTTTATCGCCAACAAAATTTATCACTGGTTTAGAACTTTGTCTCACTTCAACCTACTCTACCTTTAAACAAGATTTATATAGACAAACCGATAGCCCTGTGTGGAATTTCCTGTTTTCCAGTGGTTTCCCCCTTCCAGCCAAATCCAAAACCGTGGCTGCTTTCTCTCATTCCTCACACTTATGTATAAGATGAGTTTGTGGTGATCAAATCCAAAAAACAAAGGTAAATTTCTTCAATGCTCCAATGAAAAATACGGCTCCAATGATTTCGCTATAGGGAAAGACAATACGAACAGAGTAGTAAGTTTTCTAGACTACCCACTTAGGGTGCATGACTCCCGAAAACTCATTACCGGTGTTTATCAGATACCACGAACTCTGATAAATGACTACACTTAGGATTGGCTCATCAGCAGTGTGTGAAACGAACGCTTATCTCATCGATAATGAAAGGAGTTGGAAAACTCTTTCCTGGGGACAAAACGGGATGCCTAAGCAAATCCCTTCTCGCCAACCGCTGTGCGCCATATTTAATAAGAAGCCAAAAAAAAAATCAATTACACAAACAGCTCGATGGTTTCCGTCGGCATTCGGTACAGATCGGGTATTTCTGAGGCACACAGAAAACTTCTCCAACATTATACTATCCGCGCATCCCTTCGGAGTGACAAAATTGTGACTCGAGCAGTGGAAAATAATGTAATAGAGTTAAGTGTAGCAGGTTTGTGCCATCAAAAAGTACAGTACTGAGCAGCCGTTCACCTATTAGAGATAAATATTTTCAAAAAATCAACAGTTTGGAAGGAGATTTACCTCTGCACCTAGAAATGTTTTTAAGGGAGCTTTTGATCAACCCAAAGTATTCGACAAGCGGACCAGAAAAAGGGCAGGGTGTAATATAGCCAGTGATGTAACATAATAATGAAAAATAACTTGGAAACGACGTGGATAGGAACATGTAGAAACCTCAGGTAACAGTTAAATATTGGCTTTCGTATTTCTAAAAATATTATCTGGTACTTAATGGGTCCGCCCTATATCTGATAAGTACAATGGTATACTTGTAGTACTAGACTTCCTCACATTTGAACCTTCTATCATGAGTGCTCTGATGAGGGTTAGGGATAAGCGAGAAGCAGTACTTCTACTCTGTTGTTGACACTGATTAGTGCACTGGCGGCTTTGAATCATGCCGTCATCGTAGGGATAAACTGATGTACCAGGTTGGAATTACCGCTGTTTTCAGATTTAGAACCAACCGCGACATCATCGGCTTACTTTCGAGTGAAGGATAACGTAGTAAAAGGATGGTCTTACATTTACCAAGCGAACAAAAACGGCGAAAGGATAGCTGTGGTAAAAAGCGGTGTTAACAAGAGGTTGGCAAGGGCCCGTGACCATGAAGGTGTTGGAACTGAGACAGATTCGTTAAATATTCTCCTAGACGATTGAAGACCATCTGGGATATCCCTTGTTTACCTAGGGACAATAGTAAACACTCGCTATTGGGAGAACTGGGAGTATTGGAAAAATCAGTGCAGAATGGACCAGGGTTGGTTTTTCTATCTAGGGAGAGTCATCTCATCTGCTTTCGTGGTTGACTTTGTAAATGATATTTTGCAAAACAAATATACGCTGTGAAAAGTCTCTGCACCCCAAACACCAGTGACCTACTTGGCACGGAGACAAAAGTTTCTGTCCTAAACGTAATGTATCGAGAAAATTGCACATTGAGTGAGAAAAGCCATACCGTTTGATTCAGTGACTGGCTTTGTAGTATGCGAAGGTAAGGCACTTGTTTCTTTCACTTCGGGTCCACTTGGTATGACATTGAATAGTTTCACCATTTCTTTATCCGATATATCCGGGAGTAGTTCTTCACCATCTGCATACTCTACCGATTCCTCCTGATCACTGAGATCTGTAATTGGAAAATATTTTATTTAACGAAGAAAGTGATAGTATTTTGCATTAGAAATCTTTCAGCGAGCTGTCGGGGGAATTATTCTCTTGTTCACCAACAAAATATTAGCAATTGAGTAGTAGGAGATTAGATTTGTATATAATATAATTCATCATGCAGCTTGAACGCTCAACTCACCATTGAAAACCATGGAAGCGCGGATAGCCTTGCGGTTAAGGTGTTCGATGCACAATCGTTCACCCCAACCCTTGTTCGAGTCCCCGTGGGGGCTCGGTGGATGTGCAATGCTGATCATTCCCAACAAGGATGAAACAGCTGTACAGTGCTTCCATGGTTTTCAATGGTGAGTTGAGCGTTCAAGCTGCATGATGAATCATATTATAAACAAAATATTAATCGAAAACAGGGATTCGTGCCAATAATCTAAATTACGTATAAACATACGTCCATTGTCCCAGTTGAACAGAATTGAAAAATGACAATATTGGTGAAATTCTATGTCAAACTTACAGAGAAAGACTGTTCCATTGAAATGTTACACGTAAGACAGTCTTGAAAAATCTCATGAGAACAAGAACCAAAGCAGATTGCTGTGAGGTAAATTGGATATTGCTAAGCATTTTCAATGAAAAACACTACCCATGGAGTGTGATTCAGTTGCTTTTTTCCACTTCTTAGATGAGAAAACTTCCCCGATTCCGAAATGGTAGAAAGTGGTTAATATCGAAGGAGAGGAACATCACATCCCAATGTGGGCCGTGTTCACCGCATTGCAGACTCTTATCAGAATATAATGTGGGACTCCACTAGTAGTGCTATAGAACAAGAGACTGTCGTTTACACAATCCAAGCTGGAAGCCTCAGTAATCTCCCACTGAGGTTTTCTTTGTGAAGAACTTGTGATGGCAAGTGAACGTACCCTAGATGTGTTACTGTATAGTTTAGATGTAAATATATTTTCATGATAACATTGCATCAAATCAAGCTGAGGTATTCGGATGAACCTAGGACTCTGTTTTGATGATTTCAGACTACTCGCGGTAAATTGTGAATGTCTTCATTTTTCAGGTGGAAGGAAGTTTTTCAATTACAAAGCTAGTTACATGTACAGCAAGACCAAAATATGTCAAAATTCTACAATCAACAGAGGATTCCATGTGTATACCAAGGGGTAATGCGTGCTTCCGCACAGAAACTTACCATTCACCTCATCGTCAAGATCGTCACATCCAGGAAATAACTTTTGATCTGGGTCTAATTGCATAAATTTTTGTCAAGAAATATGAATGTGGTTTGTTTATCGGGAATATGTTCAAATATATCATTACCGTACAGAGGCTTATAGAGCAGGGTGAATGAAAATCGACCAAAATTCTCAGGGCCATGACTAAACAACTTATTGGCTTTATCACTTACTACACTAGAAGATATCGAACAATTAAGTAGATAGGAAGATCAAATTTCATTAAAAATTGGGAAGTATTTTTTTGTATCACTGTGCAGTAATAGCTCCTAATGACCACTTAAAACTACTGATGCACTACCAGGCTGTTGCACCGTTGTTGGAAATCGGTGACCGTGTGCATCTATCCAGTCTTCACTATGATTCGAACAAGAGTCAAACAATGATGAGTTTGTCTCCTACCCATCAGGCTAACCGGGCAGGTTTTGAGTGGTACATTTGACTTCACCGCTACATGATACAAGGTTTTTCCCTGACTGACTTTTCAAGGGTGACCACCCGGTGAAGTACGGTGAATAATCCCCGTGGGGGATAACTTTGTCGTAGGAAGCCCCAGTGATTGGTGGCCGTACTTACGAAGCAACGTGCAGAACTTGACTACTTGTTCAAATTAGGAGGCAGGATATGTAAAGATAACTGATAATTGCGTTCACGGATAAGCATCATCAAATAAAGCATTTTTATTGGTTTCTAGTATTGTTAAGTACTAGTCAGAATGTGAAGGTAAAAAGGTTGCTCCATCAATGTGGGACACACCTGAATTCCCATTGGATTGAAACGACAGAACTCTATCTCAGGCTGTTTTATTTTAGGCTAGGGTTACGTTCTTAGGACTACCGAAGAGATTCTGTCTTTGCATCATTCAATTTCGAGAAGCAGAAATAAGCAATTGTTAGCAATGCGAGATATCATTATTTGAATGCTCAGACAGAACTCACCAGGGACGGTAGGGACTGGCAAATGGAATTAAACCAGATGTGTCAAGGTCTATGTAAAAATTGTTCACAGGAAATATTTTGCTTTGTTTACTAACTCAATAAAAGGTTCAGCTGAGTAATTTAGTGGTTCCCTCTCGCGATGTTGTGAGATTCCACATTCAGGGAGAAGCTACCATTGAGAAACAGTGAGCCGTTTTCGATGTTTGAGTTACCTTCAGCCTCCAGTTATAGCAATTCTATATCCTCATTACCTACGGAGCGTACTGTTGTTCAGTTTTTGCAGCTTTTCAAATCAAAAGCGCTTGACAATAGGCTGTGCCAGACCATATTTTCATGTGAAATGCATCCAATGGTGCATCGTTCAGTCAGACTAAACAGGAAACCAGACAACGGGTCGATAATGAGTACCAGCAATCTGCTGCTTTAGTTTATTCGGTGAGAACATCCCACAATGTCTGCTTGGAACATCAATAGGACCTACATTCCAATAACTGAAATGGAATAGTCTCAAGCAAACTGCGGTATTGTCCCACTTCAATCGGATTTACGCTTCCATAAATAACAGAAGATAACATTAAGGCCAGTTATAAGCATTCAACATCATTAATTCAACCATAAGGTCAGTAACGTGTGAGGCTGACAAACCAGAATCTGTGAGGAAATTTTAAGGTGCTCTTACTACTATCCTGAACATTGATCAGCTTCACATAATCTACGTTTTCGTTGATAGTATTCAGCAGCTGCTTGACAGTTTCCAAGATATTCATATTTTCAGTATGGCTCATATCAAACGTCAGCGTCAAACTGACTTTCAGTATTCCAGATCTGTTATCCCAGTTGGTGTTGGTTAAAATCAACGTGTATTGTCTGCTTATCTCCGACATAAAATGAAGCATCTTGAATCAAGAGAAAAGCGTTTGTAAATAAACTGTTGGTGGGTGCTCATTTTCAAGTTAGTAAGATTGCCAAATGCATGAACATAAGATTTTGTATACCATATCTTCAAAAACAATTAACACGTAGATTCTCTACGACCTCGATAGTTGGACGTATTCCCGTGGTACCGGAAACATACATCGAAGCAATGGGAAGACTATTATTTTTACTTCCTTTTATTATGCCATAAAGGTACAATTTTTCAGGAAGACGGTCACGGCCAATTAGAGGCTATCCTGTGGGGGAGGAGACCGACGGCGGGAGTAGAAATCCCACCCGGGACTGAAAGTTGCAAGTCCATCATGATGACGGTTTGGCCTCGGGCTGGTTAAGATGAGTTGGTAAACCTTGGTTGTGAACAGCATTTCGCTACATCCCGGATGGTAATCGCACCTGAACAACAGAGGTCCAATACCATTCTGCATTCAACATCTGTAGATGAATGTCTCCACATGTCACTGTTATTGTATTGACAAGCTTTCGGAGCCGTGAAGTATTCCTGTTCAACTCCAACTTCGGACATATTGTGAATAGCTTATGCACGTCATTAGATGTTCTTGGCGACTATTCAACCATGATCGAGAACAGTTAAAAATCGGGTTTACTGGGTCGCACGAATCAATAGTAATTCATACCACACCTGTGGTAAAAAAACGCATATCAGTTCCGAAATATCGCGTATGAAAACCACCGGTACGTGGGTATGGTACTGTCCGTCATCTTTTTTGACTGACTTCCAGGGGTGCCAACGAACGAACTGACAGACCACATATACTCAACAAATCAGAAAACGAACTCAAAGATTGTGTAATTGAACAGGTGTTTGGTGCTGTGAGCTGCACGTTGATGAGGCTTCATATATTTAGTCAAAATCTCCTAAGACCGAGTGATAAAACTGGAATTTGCTTGCCGAGGATTTGTGATGATATGCATATAGTAATAAAGGAAGCATCCCGGTTTGGAAAACCAAGTAGTCAATAGTGTTAGGTGCGAAGAATCTGCTCAATTTGTTTCTTATTCCACGAAAGCAACTGAAAATATTGCCCAAAAACCGAACATTTATACAGGAATAAAACTCACAATGGGAGAGCTGAATTATAAGCCTACTTTCAGGCAGTTACACGCAGTTAGTCTTCTTTCTATCCGAATGGCAAATGAACCACATGCACGATAGCAGGTTAAAAGCAGCTTCACCAAATAATTATGGAGACAACCTTGGGATGGGAACTCTTATTGGTCTTTCTTTTGATAATCTTATCGAAACAAAATGGAAGCTAAAACTGGTTAGCGTAGCCTGAATCATGATTACCGTCATATACATCCCTCAAAAGTAAGTCTTCTGATACTCACAAAACGTTTCACTTGAAGTTTTCGCGTTTTGTCCCACAATCCTGTCGACGCGAAACCAGCTACTCCGCTTTCCAAAACATCAGCAATAACCTGAATTACTGGAAGAAAATGAAAACGAAAGTGTGTGTTTAACAAAACTTACATGTTTTTCAGATTTCGACACTGAATTTATGCATTTTGAAAGGGAAGATATGCAGCAGGGCAGCACAAGACAAATGGCAACTTGTAAGATATCACAAGCTGTGGGGCCTAGCAAACTTCGGTGGATATATTTTTGTATTTTCAAAACCACCTGACAACTATTCTGTTGTTGTAGAAAAACTTTTCTATTCTACTTTTTAAATGAAACAAGTGGTCAGGTGTCTATAAATTTACTGAATCTCCCCAGTTTCAGTCACCTTCAGTTTACTGTTTTTTTAATGAAATGGATTCAGCAATAACTTTCACAGTTGTCTTTGTAGCGAAACCACAAGTGTATCCATGCTAATGACAGAGCGGATTTTGGTGAGTGGTTGAATAATAGAGCAACGCGTCGTTAGAAAACACGGAGCTTCCTTTCCATACGGGAGAATTTGAGTCCGTATTTTCCACGCAGCCATCCGTTTCCCTGCCCAAATGAATGAAGAAGTCTGTTTCTTGGTAATCTATTTCTTAAGTCGGAATCCGAATCGACGTGGCAGTGCTGTGTGGCAGTATTAGAGTTCGGATCGATAATGGAATGACTCCACTCTAATTTGCCGATTGCTTATTGGTCCGCATCTTTCGGCTACCCCGAATACTCAGGCAAACACCTTGCACGTGCCTGAGCCGTTTTATCCTAAATTGTTTTGCCAATCTCCGGGCCGCCTTGCTTGGTCAAGCCGTTTGAGTTTACAGGCTGTGCTTGCTAGGTTGCTGGCACTTTCTTGTTTGCATGAGTACCTGCTTACTTGTTGACAAGCGAACGAATAAACTGATTTAATGTGTGCTATGTACTGCCATTTGTTGCGTATACAACGGTAGTTTCGAACGATAATTTCAATTTTGTCTCAGATATTTTAAATGTAGTGTACTTTACCGCTTTCACGCTTTTACACCTTAGTGCAGTATAACTAGTACCTCAGTTACAGTATGTACTCAATGCTTTCTTAGAGAAGATAAGTGTTGGACCCAATGAGCTTTCCACCTACTCAAATTCAAGGACGGTCTAGGCTGCAACAAATCGAACTGCGCTACACTACGTTTGCTTGATAATGGCGACCTCAGAAATTTCTACTTCGGAAATTATAGCCTGAGACCTATACCACTGACCATCACCGATCACTCAGATCGGTGACTGCACAAGAACCGTCGCAATTCAGGAGCGAAAAAAATGATATCATAAGTCATTCGGTTGAGCACCTTTTTATCCCGATGCACGCTAATTAATTACCGAAACAAAAGTTGATTTATTCGTGTATGTGCCGTACACCATTGGTGATCAGTTTATTGAAGGCCCATTGAAACATATTGACGGAGGCGCTCCCTACTCTCGTTATGATGAGATTAAGAGGCTTATGTAAATTTTCCCTTGGATGTTGCAAATGCTATCTCCGATGTTCCGCTTAGCAGACTCGCACTGGGCTCACGTTGAAAAAGACGATCCAAGCTAAATTCTCGAGTAATCAATACTTGCTAAGCATTTGTGGCTGATTGGTTTTGTTTGATGGTGCTTCTACTCATACGAAAAAAAGCGCGCTCAAATTCGGTTAGACGAGCTGATTGGGTTAGCTTTCGATAGTTTAACCAACTTTATATTCATTGTTTCGTTCAGCCTCCGAAGTCCGTAGGAAATTTAGCACACATCAACAGAAGGGGTCAAAAACCAATATGTAGTCTATTTGGATTGGAAAATGGATAAAAACCCACGATTTGTAAATTGTTGCGATCTGATCGATATGTATTGACTGACGATAGAAAAATGTGACTGAGCCTTAGATTATCTGATTCATTACCCAAATGACGCTTTCTGTTGCACTCCCGTAGACGTCGACATTATGAAGCATGACAAGCAAGGCGTCTCCATATGTACCTTAAGCTTACATCAGCAATCGGCATGAGAAAAATTCATATTTTATTGGGTTCTATAATGTGATCTGAAGTCGCGCCCTTTTGCTCTGGGAATCACTGTGGGAGCGGTTTCGGCCAAAAGCTTACATTATTAACAAACAGAACTTTGATTAGCAGCTCAACAAAAAATCCTATTTATGCGTGCGCAATGGCGGGCCATAGAAATCCACCTTGTGGGATTTCAATAAATATGGGTCTCTAGCAGTTAGTTTGATTGTGGAGCACAAGCATTGTCCGGCATCTGAATAATTATGAATAAACAGTTTTATAAGCTGAAAAGAAACATTTTGAGAATCGATTATTATGAAAGCAGACAAATTCGTCCGTGTCAAGAAACGTACCTTCGATCTTGGCTTCACTGAATACGTCTGATATGGTCGCCAGAAACAAAAAATACCAAATCGATTTGAAGTTAAAAACGAATGATGTTTGCTTTACCAGCTACGTGTATAGATAGATGATTCAATTGATCAATATAGATTCACGACAAATATGTGCCAGCTATTAGAAAAGTCACGTGACTTTATTTCTGTTTTACTCAACTAATGCGGAACACAAATGAGGAAATCACACGGACAGATAAATATGAAACACCGAGTCCAACCAGATAATAATGTTATAGAAATGGGTATTCTTGGTCTCATCGACTGAACTCACGAAAGTGTACTGCTTCTCAGGCGGATAATAATATGGGGGATAAGTTTTACGGGTCATTGGCAAAGGACTTGAAAACTTTAGTCCATGAAATTGGTTGTTTAGGACACTTTTGGTTTCTGGTTGGGGTGAAAAAATCTGCATACTTGGTCTTCGGAGACATATTGGTACACCGATAAGTGTCGCTGTATATAGTGTGCTTGGGCTCAAACTATTTCACCATATGCATAATTCTACGAAACAGAGTTATTTACCATTATTTGCCTATATATGTTGGGGTCAGTTCACTTCCGGTTCAGTTATATTGCAAGGTAGCAGCCTCTGATAGATTTAAGTTAACTGGATCCCCGTTGTGCCAAGTGGGTCACTGTAATAGATGGGGACTGCACACGGATAAGTGTGCTATCTGCAGGTGAGACTGGTTTACAAGATTGTACGCTTGGTGGTCACGTGTTGTAATAATAGATTGTTTGTGTGGTTATTATAAGTGCGTGTATGGAAAGAAAAAAGTAAAAAATATGGTAAACTCACTGATACGAGTAATTCTGTTGGGCGAAACTTTGAAATGTTTGCTCACCACTTGATTCAGCTCTTCGAATGCATGTCTTAACCCATCTGCTCGGCATTGACTCTGACCGAGAAGAGTTAGCTCGTGGGGTGGCACAGCAGCAAAGATGACCAGTTTTACTTGGCCACTGCTCGGACGTTCACTTTGACATCCAATCAGTCTCTGATTTAGTGGATTCATCCTTGTTTCTATTGCTCTCATGAACTGCAATTGGATTGGAAAATTCAGTTTCACCTAACGGGACGGTTAGGGCACATTACTTGTTCAGTTTGACTTTGTGTAATTCGGTGTTTCAGTTATGTGATGCCTCGAAGCAAGCGAATACAACTGTGAGGTTCAGGCTATAGGTCACCATATTGACTTTCGATTAACCCAAGTGTGAGAATCCAGTGATACAGTTATTGAGCTGAGATTATGATTGATAATCTGTACACCTAGTGGGAGACCACTGACCCCGCATGGGTCATCCGTGAAATCCGTGAACATGGAACAACTATCGTCTTACAATAACGTAACACAAATTTATCTGTGCACAACAACAGCTATGTTGTTGTATTGTAGCATTTACGAGAATAATAACTATGGCTGGAAAGAATCAAAAAATGTTGATTATTATTTTATGTTGTTCCACGCTTGCGCAAGAGAACGATGGAAGCCGTGCACCCCATAACCACGAAGACCCACTGCACTATTATAAATAACCGGCAACCAGACTCTGAGACTTGGAGTTATGGAGAACCACATGAGGTCTCAGACGACAGTGGATTGCCGTCTGTCTCTAGAAAAACCGACTATAGCAGGGATTCCAAAGCCCTTACCTCTGATGTGGTAATAAGACACTATGAACAATTCGACCACCACTGGTCGTAATGAATGTTCTTCATTGATGGCGTTCTTGCTTGAGTATGAATCCTACTGAGAAAAATACCTTTTAGCAGCAGATGTTATTTGATTTCCAAGGTTAGGGTCAGCATGGGCAAAAGACGAATTTCTTTACAAATTATCATGAGTAAATTGTTTTTTGGATTCATTTACCTTCGGTAAAACAAAATCCGATAACAAATAATTCGGTTTACCTGATAACATGGTGGGTCAAATTCTGAATAAGGTTCTGGAGTGTTTTCCGGTTTATTGAGAAAATCATTTTGTAAATCGCCGATCGACACATTAAATCCTTTTACCATTCGGTGAATAAAAAGCAAACGGGAAATTAGCTAGCACATTTTTACTTTTGGAATTCTATTAAAGTAAAAATGTTTGGTTTGATCAGTTTTTACTGGAACATGACTTGAATATATTGAGCTCAGAAGGTAACAACGAGTTTCAGTGAAAAAGGTTGTCTGTCGGATCAATGACAGAATGAAGTCATTCAGGAAATGGGGCAAGCACAGAAGTAAAAGTACTGGGTATTTTTCATCCAAATCATAGGAGGTGAAAGTAGACATATATCACAAAATGCAGTTCAAAACCACTCATAACACATGTTTCCGTAGCGGCCAGTGCGAAATTGGATATCCTGGGAAATCACTTTCGACTGTTTGCCATCAAGTGGTATTCCAGGTGTTTGAGACTACTGGGTCTGCGTGTTTGGGTTTCTAACCATATTATCACCGATCACCGAGTCGTTGCCCTGGTGTACTAATTCGGGTCCCGGAGTATTGCTTCCCCCAAAGTCTCAAGATTATGCCTGCCCGTTTTTCCTGTCAGTACCTTCGTGATATGTGTACCCACAAATATGTCTCCTCCATTTGACTCGGGAAAAGTAATGCAATACAAATGTATGAACAAAGGCCAGGCTCATGCAGGTGGTTTTGATGTGCATTTTTTCAATTAATTTCCTGACTTACTTGATCCCGTAATATATTCTTCAAAAATGTCTTCTACAAGGTAAATGAATAACGACGCTACAATATTCATTCTGATAGGTGTGTTTCCAAGTGGTTCAAAATTATACCGAATTGAATTAGTACAAGTGTCAAATGTGTGGTGGATGAGTGGTGCAGGAATTTATCACATCGGAGGTAAGATGTTTCGAACCCGGCTACAGCTAGTTATCACGCTTGATTTATGAATACATTATATGATTCCTAATTACCAGCCATAGTTTGATCGCCGGTTATCTTTGGAGTTCAGTATCTTTTAGGTCCCCTTGAATACACCCGTAACCAAGGATAATTTGAAAATAATTCGAAAAACAGTAGAAGTTGCATCATACAACCTTACTGGAGAAAATAAGTCACCTATTCCTGTCAGGTACTTCGTATCGTAATATCTGGTTGGTCATACTGCGACTTTAAGTTCGTCAAACAAATGCTTTGGTGGTCCACCTCAAGGCCAGTTCATGACAGATGAGCTAAAGTGGGCATGTCATAACTTTTTACTAATGGGTTTCAGACTTCAAGTCCGCCCGAGAAAAACATTCCCTTCAACTTTGCGATTATTGGTGAAATGCATCCGTCTGAATGTGCTTAAATGAATTATTCCGATGGACATGAAAATTGTGGTTGACTATCTGACTTTCCATACCCGATATCGTGACATTTCGAAATGCAAGCTCAAACGAGGATCCAGCGTGTGCAAGTGTATTATCCCATTGAAAAAAGCAACTGATCTGAAATAAACGGGTGACTCAGTTATTTCAAATGAAGATCATGGAAAAAGAACAGCTGAAAGAACGTTACTTCACAAACAGTGCACTGACAAGAACAATTTCCGTTGTTTCGACATTAAAAAAATGAAAGGGAAGCAATCGTCCAACGAGAGTAAATGGTGTCGAAGATACGTCAAGAGTGGAATGGGTTAAGTAGGTCCAATGCAATACTTGGTTTTTCACTCCCCCAGAGGTGAATACCCATCTGTCACATACGGGCATAACAATGAAGGTACAACAGATGGGTTGTATGCTTTTGTGCGATCTAATCGATCATTCAAGCAATGGTCTAAGTTTGAACACTGTTGGCAGAAAAAATGCACAGTATTACTCCCACTCAACACAGATGTGACTGCGACTTCAATCTGAGAAGAATCTGACGCCTGTAGTCTTGATATTTAATGAGGACAGGACACTCTTCGACAAATAGGTAAACGCTTCGAAGGTGTGGCGTGACAGGCGGAGCACGTAGCTGACCTTTCTTTGACACATGTTCAATTGAAGTTCATTTTCAGTGGACCGAGGTCTTGCTTTAATCAGCGTGAACAGTGTATGAGGTTGCTGCACAGTTCTTGTGTCAGTTAATTAGGAATAGACCTTTGAGTGCTCCAAATAATGCGTATTTTGTGGTGTTATTTTCATTAGCATTATTTTCGCCAGCTCATTTGCCTACATTTCAGTTGAAACCCCACATTTAAAATTATCACATTCGAATTTTACTGAATGCAAAAGTGAATGAGGCGAAAATAATTTTATGCACCGGGATTAGTGCACAAATCAATTAGCAGTCTCTTTTCCCTCAAGTTCAGAACAGGAGATTTGTAAATGCTAATGTGACGAAGAACACATCGAAAGTTAAAACTTGGTTTCAAGTAACAGTTCTAAGAAGACGAATTGATGTGAAACGGATGCGTATTTTTTGAATCCATCTTGGGGATAGACGCTGTGCACGATTCTGCTTGTCTATCAGTGAGCTTAAGAATCAGTTTCCTAATATGAATGGTTGAAAAACAGCTGATTATCTCCAGATTACGCAGTAGAAAGTAGACGCTTTGTTTCAGAAGCCTGAGGAATGTGACAGGAGAAGAGAAGAGTGAGATAGATACAATACACTTATAGACTTGGGTACACATGAGGCATGTTGTGGACTGGAATTGCCTGTCCTTACAAATGTGGGAGAAAAATTTCGCCTAATTTGGATGGACCACCAGAGGTTGCTACTTATTGTTATTTCTGGTACCTGATGGAGTCAATCCGGAGAATGGAACCAATATTATTGGTCACATTTTCTGCGAGTGAAGAAGACGGTAATGTATCTTGTGGAGAGATTTCCTTGTTGCCAACGTTTGAAGTTGAAACAATGGCGTGATTAAAACCTTGAGCCAGCACCACTACACATACTTATGAGTTAAAAAGTAATTAAGAGATGTCCTGGGTCATCGAAATAAACTTGGTTTCTGACTCTTTAGACAGAGGTAGTGTTCAGATCCGAGCCATCATGGTCGTTGGGTATGAAAGAAAAACCCTTCAGTGGCGGTAGAAAATACTTATTCGAAATCCAAGTGGTCTCGGTGACGCACAAGCTCTCGCTGGTTTTGAAGGATAAAGCACAACAAATCTAATAAAAACAAATAATTTTGCAAAAAATTAGTCCGACGGTGCAGATGAACCTGAAAAATCGACCTTTTCTCGGTCAACAGAGAGCCAATCAAAGTGATGTCATAATCCAATCTGATACGAGCTGTTACCAACAACGTACAACCTTTGCGGACTCTCTAAACCCTATATTTCCGAGCTGCTCTTGAAGAGAAATTGCGTGTAGAATATGGAAGATCAAAAAACATTATTGAGTGTAAAGAAACTTTTTGACGATTTACTGGGTTCTGATTTGCTCATGCCACATTTAGTTCAACAAGCTGACTATAGTACAGACTAAAATTCTACCGTTCGTCTTGCCCCAAGAACAGAGGATAAAGAAAACGCCATGGTATCCCTGACACTAGTAGTTTAGATGTGGGATTTGTGGGCAATTCAAAGAGGTGAGAAGCTCGCTGAAATTAAATTCTAAAGAGAAAGAAAGAACTCAGTCAAGTGCTTCAGTGTTGAACGTACCTGGGACAACATCTTTTCTGGCTTCGCCATTGCCTGAAAAAAGCAAGAATGAAGAATTTCTAAGATTTTGAGAAAAAGCTTATTGTTTGTTGATAAGAAAACATGAATGAAAACCCTTCATTGAATACTGTTATAATGATGACAACTGAGTTAATGTAGGAAAGTGGGTTTGATGTTGATCAAGATGTGTTAGACGCACTGTCAAATAGGAGCTTTTCGAGAGGCATTTAAAACAGGCAGCGAAATTGCAGAGTCAGAATACTTTCCCCAGTCATACGGTGGAATTTGGAGAAATGATGATGATGATGATGACGAACATGATTCGGGTAATTATTCCTATGATAATTTAACTAAAGAGCACCAAAATCACCCTTGAGGCAGTTACCAGATGTGATAAGTATCAGACAAGGAACACTATGGCACAGGCCGGACCTAATGTAGGACATTCATATAACACCAGATTTCAAGTTGATCAGTAAACTGATAAGATAGTTAACCAAGCTCTACCAGGTTCGGGCATATCAAACTGACCACCGATATCAGTGTGTCGAATGATGACCTTCTTCCCACCATTCACAACTCCTAGCACGCTCTTGCCAATGACATCACACTCCAATGCACTCTGCTATGCTCTTCTCTTTCAAGCCTAATCAGCAAACTTCAGTCGATTCTTCATGGCTTTTATTGCTCTAGTTTACCTTCTCGGTCCTCCCTACTTACAACTCTTACCTCATGAAAGTCAAAGTCTATAGGGTTTCCACTTTCATGTATGACGTTTTCATACATTTATGCAATCTATATTTTGTGCACTAGGGAAAAATTGACCCAGTCCCGAGTAGTGAATCCATGGTTGGGGCTAGACACGCGTCTTTTTCATTATCAACAAAAAAATCATCCTCCTAATTGGTAAACCAACAGTGATTTCAACTTTGCAGTCACTATCTGGTCGCCGGACAGTTGTTCCAGACGTTTTCTTATTTATCCGCCAACATTATTGACTGTGGTCATATAAAATGAAGAGAATTTCTCATTACGTGTTTCGAAACCAAGTAACCAAGCTACACACATGGGAACTGATTCCCCTCTTTTTCCACTTAGTCAACAATCAGGCTCAACAAAATGGAAAATGAAACTGTAAAACGGCATGATAACTTCATTTACAAAATATCCTCGGGATGCTCTCAAGAATCGTCTTATCACAGTGATAAATTCTGGAGCAACGGAACGAAGCAAACGGTAAACCAATCAGGCCAACCGGTTGATAACCACAGGCACATGAGATGATGAATATATATAACTGGCCCATAACAGACATGAGGAGCTCAGAGGAAGTGTAAGGGGAGTTCAGTGGAATCTGAGTCAATCATTTAGTTAGCACACACAATCAGGTGTCGATCATATCCTCAATAGTAGTAATCGGACAAACAGAATAGAAATATTGTACAAGAAAACCAATCTAATGGTTTCAGGTACCCATCTAGAATGAAGCAAAAGTACTCATGAAACCGGATGATTTACTTTGTTGCGGAGCCAACCGGAAAAGGTTCACGGCCTTGTTCAGGTTCTAATTAGGGCACATACATTCTATCAGCGAGTTAGTAGCACCATATGAGACCTAAAAGTTCATTTAAAGACTTACATTAAGTACTTCGAGCATTTTGCACATAGATCATTTTCTTTTATTGCCTCTATGACAGTGATGCATGGACTCCAGCATAGAGTTGCTAAATATTATGACTATTACCACTGTCATCATCATTATTACTTAGCATTGTCTGTTCTGGAAAAGACGACCACTTTTGATGTTGAGATGGAGGATTACGGCTTTGAAAACCTGACCAAAACTTTTCCTTTAAAGTTCGGACCTTAAATTTATGAGTGATTGATTTGAATCTATTTAAAGAAACATTTGCTGCTCATAAGGAGCCCTGTGTATCTCATTTCGTGCAAATATGTTTACTAACAGAAACAGTTTCATAAAAATGCCCTCTCGTTTGCGCTACGGAAAGATTCATTCTGTTTCATACACAATCGACTGAATAAAGTTTTCTGAAAGGATAGAAAACCAAATGAACAAGGTTTAAAATAACTTACGTAAAAGAAACAAGAAGAGGGATATTCCAACAATCACAGTTTGACCGAGAGCGAATTGCATCATATATGATACGTGTAGAAGTAGCTCCAGTATATTGAATGCCCTCTTGTTGCTTTCATAAATTACTGCTAACCAACTGAATATCTAATATTTCACTACCAACTCTTTCTTTGGTCACCACAAACAAACCAATAACCGAATGCAGCTGTATCTGCTCTTCAGTCAACTTGAGGAATGCAGACCATCGGACACACGTGAACAAACTTCGTAATACTCAACAGGACTGATGCACACTCAATGTGAGTATGCAAAAAAATAAAATTGGATTCATCCCTCGAATGATCAACCGATCAACTGTGAATGAATGCAGCCATCTGCAGTATAACAGTGCTTTCGAATTATCAAATGTGCCTTGGGACATCAGTCCCCGGTAATTTGATTTTCACCTTCTCTTAATTTCCCTAACCGACTCATTGATTCGATTGACCGGACAGCTGAAGCTAACTTGCAACCTATGCAATTGATGTATCCCTCAGCATCAGTATTTATATCATAAGCAATCCACCGACTAATTATTTTCTCTCGGGACTATTTCGCTTGCCCGGAGATAACTCACTATCTCACGAGACAGCTAGGAACTGTCCAATTCCATTCTTCTCAAAATATTTCACCATATTTTGTGATTGATCAATTTATGTTTCAGATCTAGTAATTTTGATTGCTGCAGTGTGGATTTTTATTGCTTCAATGTATAGAACAATGAATCCGTTCATTATAGAATGGGTTAAATCAGAAATTTACACTTCAAATTGGTGAAAATATGAACCTCTGTAGAACAGAAAAGCATGGTTTCACCATAACAGTGGTGAGGATGTTCGTTATGATAGTTATCACCTTGCAAAATGGTGCAGTAAGCCGTAAAAGGTGCTGATAAGTTCATATCCAACCGAGTAACCTTCGGTTGATGAAGGAACGCAATTGATAGAATTTTGTGGGTTCTGTTTAAACTGTCCAATTTCATTTCATATTGTTTTTTTATTACGGACCAAGATTGATCAACTGGTCTGAATATTCGTTCATTGACCCTGGATTATCCTCCAACTACGATCTGGTTGTGCTTTGGAATAAATTTTATTTAAGTCTGAAAGCTATTTGACCAATAATCAATGCGTGCAACTCAATTTCGATCGAGTGTCATTCCCACCTATCGGTTTTACCATATTACCTTTGGGTTTGCTCTTGATAGTTCGTGTATGTGAGAAATTTTAAAACGTCTACACCTCAATATCAGTCCGAATTGGTTCTGATTTCCGAATGAATGGCAGTGAGTTTTGGGACATGCTTTTCGGGGCATGCGCCGGACAGATACCACACAGTGACTTGTTTGCTTGGAAACCGCCATATAATAAAATGACTGGCGGTGGTTGAATGGCAAAATAATTCAGCTTTACCTCACATTTCGACTTAAAACTCGCAGTCCATGGTAACCCGTCATGCGAGAGAACCCACTTTGCTTTTGCAATCACCGTAGCTGACTATTTGTCTTCCTTTGACAAGCAAACCTTTTAAGGTTAGAAAGTGTTCGTCAAATTTGATGGAATAACGATCCTAGCTGGTCTCAATAGCAGGTCTATCACTGATCGCAAGTAAATTTTTTGCATCAAGTGCATTCACTACCAGAATATTTTCATAACTATTACCAATAAGAGGAGTAAAACTCCAGTGTCCCCGTGTGTGGAACATTTTCTACTTGTTATTTGGCCTGCTCTCCCAAAAACACTGAATAAAATCAAATTGAATTACTCAAGAGTGAAGACGTCCCAAGCAGAAAATTATTGACCCAAAAGCACGAAAAGAACAGCTGGAACTCTCCTGTTCCTTTCATTTTCAAACTTTTAAAGGTACAAGTCGTGTCACTTTTCCAAAAAGCTGAGATCTGAATAAGATTGTGAACGTGTTTTCAGTTTCAGAGGAAGTCCCTGGTGCAAAGTCTCTACAATTAAAGTTTGAAATGAAAGTAACGTGAACAAAAAGTTCTGAGTAACTAGTTGCCCCATTGGCTCTTTGATTAACCTAAAATTCAACAGCCAGTGCAATATAGTTACTAACATTGTTGAATCGATTCCCCGATGGGTAAGTTATCGAAATTTGTTGCTTTGAAGGAGGGCGATCCCACTGCTTCTACATATGACGCTCGTAAAATAGAGACATTATTTATTTGCCCACATCTCACAACTACTCGCGAATACTATAAATGGACTATGAAAATTTGCTTGGCTGACTGTGCTTGGGACTCCACCTTTGGAGCACAAAACTCAGGTCATCCGATCAACCTAGCAATCGAAAGCGTTGAACTAGACTTTCACTCTTGTTAGGGCTCATCACTGTTGCACTATATAATAATAACACAATAACACTTTACTCACAAAAAAATACCATGCTAAACAGCGGCAACCATACTATTGTTAATATATTATTTTTAATAATATTGCCACTTTAACTAATATCGTTAGAGTTATTTCTACGGAAAGTACTTTGCTATCGGAACTATCCCGCCTTTCATCCCGTTGTTCAGCTGGGTGCCGAGACTGCAGTCGCTTCCCTATTTGGTGTATAATCACAATTTTCCAACCAACTGTTTTGAACGTAATTCCCGCTGATAAAATCCTATCGTGCCAGTTTTGTGGTGGATAGATAGGGTCCTTGAACACACTGTGGGGGAAACGAATGGTCATTCAATCAAACGTTCGATAGAGTTTAGATGAACATCAACCTGAGCTCTAACGAGAAGATTATCTGATGGGCTAATTGGGAAAACAGTTTTCAGTGAACTCATATTATTTTGACTTCGCTGAATCTCGTTGACTAGTTAAATCTGAATTACTGAGTTGAGGAACCGGATTCGCGCGTGTACCGCTTTATCAACCTGGAAAATTATCACCATTGCCTGGTAACAAATAATGAAAATCCATTATCATATCACATTCCTTAAAAGGACTATGGACAGCATAACAGCGGTTGTTAATCAAAAGGGAAAAACTACATGAAGTCAGTTTTCCATCTTATTTTTCTGAATATTCTGGTTTGAAGTTGTTATCACAGTAGATATTGCGTTTTTAGACACTAGCAAAGGTAACCAGAGGTAGCTGACCTGAAATAATAAATTATCGAGTGCAAACTAGCGAGAACAATGTTGGAGTAAACGGCCATTGACATGTTATTATTGCGTCGAAATATTTGATCCATCAAATTCAGCTGATCAAAATCACTTCAAAATTACCATTGATTTTTGATAATCTGTGGTGAGTATTGTCTCCTTATCTCTTTCTGATTCAACAGAACTGTCAACAACCAGAGTGAATGTCGTTGTCAGTGTATGCTTCTCCCGTATCTACCTGCAATAAATTTGATCAGCTCAATTATATCACTACCTAACAAAACAGTATGATGAATACAATAACTAAACTATATCGTGGTAAAAGAACTAAGAGGCAGAGTTGATGGTAAAACCGTAGGCGCAGAAAGGGTTCAAGAGAGGAAATTGGACAAATCAAACAATTCTGGCTTTCCACCAGACGCGTTTTTAGATTTCCTGGGGACTGTCTTCAACACCTGAGGCCCGAAACTTTCCTGACCTCGCAGTACAGCTTTCACGCCCCTGGTTCTAGTTTTGAACCATATACCCTAGCACATACCGAACTTGGTATCAAACAATATCCAATCAGCTTTACACATATCATTCACCTGCACCACACTACTACCATTTGGAGAGTAGATATCCAGTTTTTGTAAGCTTCGTTTCTCCACTTCTTCTGTTCTACTACATACATCTCTTCCGTTATCTTTCTTGAATGCGTATATTTCGGAACAAGGTTTCAATTAAGAAGCGAGCACAACGTTCTTGCTTGCTAACGTGGAATCTTCGAGATCAGGTGTACTTTATCAAGCGATAAGTGTCCAAGAGCAGAGAAAACTCGATTAATCGATTCGAACGGCAAATCACTTCGCCTGACACATACGTCAGATGGGATTATGAAAGCCTTCAACGGAAACCACGAACACTGTAAATAGTCTCGGTAACGGAGAGACCGTTTGGACACAAAACATTTAGATATCCTCATATATGAAAGAGTTGTATCAGACAACAAGATCTCACAGTGAGCAACTGGTTCTTATGGACGAATATTCGGGACTGAGTTTCTTAGCATCCAGCGCAGATCACAGAATTCCAGCTGTGTGACAATTTGCCACACTACATCACCAGGGGCTTAAGAAAGCCGTCCAGTAATCTGAGCTCTGGACATCACTTGTATTGAAAACTATGAAGGTTTGACCGAAGTTTCCGCTTGTTTCGCTGTCGCGTTTTTTTTTTGAGTTGCATATCACAAACACGCAAACAATCTAACACTATTTGCTCGGCAATCGAAGGACTAGTTGAAAGTAGGTGGTGTGGGTTTGGGTTTTATGTATCACGTGATTCACAGATTCCCCTTTCTTTGCCTCTGTTAATATCTGTGGGTCAGAAATCTCCAGCCTGATTGGTTCTCTTCCTGATCAACACGTTTCTGCAATCTTTGTTCTAGCCCAGCACATCCCTTCCTGAATTGGGAGATATTTCTATCTGACTGCGCATAACCATATTCATTGACTTAGGGACACAGCCCAGTACTATCTTTTACACCTGTACACAGCTGCGTGTTGTTTTCAAATAGCACTTGGGTACAGCCATAGACTGTTTAGTAACACCTAATATTCATTTACTAGAGGACGCACAATCTTAGTGATCGTGCACTGAGGGTGTACACAGTTGCATCTGGAAATCTACCAATTCCAGGTATGTCTATTTTATCATCATGTCGTAAAGTCATCCAGTGGTACCGTTCTTACAGAAAATGGCGCTTTATGTCCTCGACAGTCTCAGTATGACATGCATTATTGCATCGTTCTGTTAGAGCTGATGAAGCATTTGTTACCGCACACTAGTCTGGTTTTGCTGTGTGTACTGATTTAGTGGTACTCAAATCCCCATTCAGTATTGCTGTCCACATGAACATAAACTCTGTATTCACATAGCCAGTTATGAGAAAAATAAAAGACTACCTCTAACATTCAGCAAAATGATTGTGGATCTCTTAATCTCGAATATTCTTCAGCATTCAAGGTGAATCTAATAAGTTTGTCAGCTAATGTTCCTGCTGGTTCATACCATGATTTCATTTCCAGTGTGTCGGGTAGCTGTGGGTTCAGAAGGATGGAGCGTTTTTAGTCTGAGAAGAACTAGAATTGAAGGTTATAGAACTAAAAACGGCAAATCTCAGCTCGAAGTGAGGTAAAGATTCGCCTTTGTGAGCGGTATTTTGGATTCAAATTCGTATCGACCCAAAATGACCACGGGAACAGACCATCTGACTGTGGTCGTCAACCCTGCGGAAATCTACGCACGAAACTTGTCTTAGCCTGCAATGATTTTGAATTCAGAATTACTTTAGGAAGTAGTTACCTTCGTCAGATTGATGGTGTTGTATTCTAGTTTTCAGTAAACCGCAAAAGATTGATTTGGCTGAACTACAAACAAATCTTCAGATAATCATTGCAAAGGTAATCAAAAACACAACTGATCAACGTCGACCGGTCATCTCGTGTCAACCCATAAACACTTTGCATTTTCCCAGGTAGACCAAAGTCTCGACAATCTACAACCCGTCGCAGCATATACTGAATACGGAATAAAACACCGACAGTCTGGAAAAAGAACTTTACTCTTCGAGTGTGTAAATTGCGTCCTCTACCACGAGAAGAAGACAAAAAACCATTGCAAACCACAGCAATGCTATTTGCATAGTCTGCTACTGAAAAACTCTCACAAATTAAGATCCGGAAGTAATAATTCGTTTCAAGTTCTAAGTTC
This sequence comes from Fasciola hepatica, assembly GCA_948099385.1. NCBI lineage: Eukaryota > Metazoa > Platyhelminthes > Trematoda > Plagiorchiida > Fasciolidae > Fasciola > Fasciola hepatica. Next base: position 2,449,340 of record CANUEZ040000133.1, read on the forward strand.
CCGGGACTAGAGGCAGCGAGACACCTCCCGTATGAGCCTCATAACCATCCATTCTTGGCTGTAGCCTCATTATAGTGATTCACACCCACGCTTAATCAGTCTGAAAAGTTTGTATTTGTCTTTTTCCGCCACGTCACCTGGCAGTGAGTTCCTCATTTTAGTTGCCGTCCTGGAAAGACAGTAGACCAACGGTAGCCCAGTCGACTGCAGCTTCATGAGCGTCGTCGAGTGTCTCCTTGTGCACGAGTGACCACGAAGGGAGAATGACGCCTTCAACTTTGCGCCCATTTCACCCCGGAGTATTCGCTGGATGCATATCAGGTGGTCTTGCACTCTTGGATACGCCTCAGAAAACAGACCAGTCAACTCCTGCAGCCTGTCATAATTATCTCCTCTTAGTCCAGCAACGAGACGAGTGACGGCTCTCTGCACCCGTTCCAGCCTCGCAAGTTCAGAAGCTGTGCAGGAAAATGAAGCCGCTTCGCCGTACTTCAGTCGAGGACGGACTTGTGAAGTATGCAGGAGTTCAAAAGCACCATCAGGTATCTTCCCAAACGTCCCACCGAGGGAATCATAGATGCTCTATGTCGAAGGGCACACTTTGTCAGAGTGATTTTGGGTTTTCAGCGTAGATGGCATTATCATTTCTAGGTCTGTTTCAGCGGTGAACACTAAGAGAGTAGCTTTTTGAAAATAGTAGGTGCCCTCAGGCTTCGGTCTCCCTAGCTGCAGCTGAGCGCACTTTCTCACATTGATTGAGAGAGCCCACCTGTTGAACCGCTGTGTTAGATCATCCAAATCCGTTTATAGTGCCTCGTGATCCGCCGTAGTCTTGATCACACGCAGGACTTTCAGATCGTCGGCATAGACCAAATAGAGGGACACCAGTTGTTCCGGCAAGTCGCTGATGAACGCTACGAACAGCAGTGGGCCTAAGACGGAGCCTCGAGGCACTCCGCTGGAGGCCTCGTGCCACTCAGAGCATGATGGAGCTATTTTAACACGGAAGGGCCTCAGTTCTAAGAAGTCTTCGATCCACCAGATTGATTGTTCTGCCACTTCCAACGATCTCAGATTACGGGGCAAGCGACTGTGAGGCATTTTGTCGAATGCTTTGCAGGAATCCACGCAGATAACGTCCGTAGTGTGGTCTTCCTCTCTAGCTTGTTCCCAATGTTCACGCACTAGTAGCAGACTTGACAGACAGGATCGACCTTTACGGGAGCCATGCTGCTGGTAGCTGAGAAGCTCATGACTCTCGGGGTACTGTTGCAGTTGCGCCGAGACGAGGCATTCCATAACCTCTCCTACCACAGACGTAGGGCATACTGGACGGTAATTCACAGCTTCCGCCTTTTTGCCGTCATTGAAAATCGGGATGACAAAGGATTTTCCCATTTGGATGGTAGTTTACTCTGTTCCACAGAAATGTTAAGCAGTCTCTTGGGTGGAGGCACGATAATTTCAGCTAGTTTTTGAAAGACTAGCGGATGGATCCCGTCCGGAACAGGCAGTATGTGTGGCCGTAGCCCTCTCATAACCTTGGCAATTTCTTCCTCCACTAACTATTGCCACACCATGGTGATTCCACTCTGTGGAGGCTGGGGCGTGGTTGGCCCCTCCATGGCACAAACATCAGCGTATAAACCAGCCAATAGTTCTGCTTTATCGCAATCGGATTCTGCGATGAATTCATGATAAAGAAGTGTTGGGATGTCTAAGTGAGACTTAGTCCTGTTTCTCAGGTAGGCAAACAGCCTTTTTGGTGCTGAGGCGTAATTGGCCGCAAGCTGCTCTTCGTATTCACATACCTTCGTAGTCTTCTACCTTAAACACCAATTTCGAATGCGTTTGTAACTGTTGTATCCCGTGCCGGAAGATCAGAAACGCGGTCAAGCTCGGTTTCTTTTTCGCAGCTGACTATGTAATTCCTTGTCAAACCATGGCTGTCCTTTAGCATGACTTCGTCGCCTGTGCGGAGTTGCAGACAAGCCCACCAGTTCAGCTATTTCTAATGTAAAGGAACTCCATGCTCCACCCACTTCATCACTAAAGATCGAGTCCCATGGCAGGGCTGCAGCAGATTTTTTCATCTCAGCAAAGAGTATGCGCCACAAGTTCGGCCCGCACTGCAGTTTCTGATGGAAAAACGCACAGCTTCTTCCAAAGGGATGACTAGCATCTCGTGGTAGCTGGAGCCCAGTGGCGGCAGAAGATAGATCCCATCTGTCAGAAGTTCTTGGGGAGAAAACTTGGTCAAGAAAGGATACCTGATCCGCTTGACTCCTGGTCGATTCTTGCACACGATGATGCACAGCGAGGTTGAACACTGTCTCATGCAGATAACGGGGAACCTGTCCGCCTCTATATTGCACCTGCTGGACACCCATTCAATATAAGGGCATGGAAGTCTCCGAGAACCAGGCTATGGCCGTCCGTCACCCATCGATGCATGGAATCCTGGATACTTTGAAAGTCGGCCGCCAGAGTACGATAGATGACCTCATGCAGTTCACAGTCACTGTTGGAAAGTTTCGTTCTGTACCACAGCGCCTTACCGTACCCGTTCGATTCGCTATTTTCTGACTCAGAACATCGTTGACTAAAACGTTTGAAAGGAGAGTGAGGGTTGCCACCCCCGAAGCACACCTATTCAGACTGACAGCGAAGGCGATGATGGGCCATTTTCAGGCACTCGGCTTGATAACTGATTCTAAAGCGAAGAAAAGACTTGGAAATACTTATGGCGCTCTCCCTGTCTAACAGTACGCTTCCAGAGGGTCGTCTTGTCATCGGAGTCAACGGCTGCTCGGATGTCCAACAATATGACCATTGGCTTGGGACAAGTGCGGTGAAGCCAAATGAGCTGAAAAATAGAGACACTGTTTTCGGATCTGTTTTCAGCACTCTAAGTACTGTCTGAAGGAGATTAGAGAAGCCAACATCCCTGACTTAGTTGACGAAACATTTATAGCGCAGTGGTTCGAGCGAATGTTGCTAACCGATTTAATAAAGCTTCATATAAGAGATCAACAGCTCCACCTTAGTGGAATGCTTCCACGAGCATGTATATATTGTAAAACCGACTGGTTAACTCTTGAGTGAGTAAGACACCAACATACTTCAAAAGAAACGCGGAAGGTGAAGTGGGTAAGGGCCTACTTGTCGCTTGGACTCTTGGACAGTAAGGCAGGGATCAAATCCACCGTATACAGATTGACCGAATTACCAAGAGCCTTCAGGCCAGGAGGTAGGTGCAGGTGTGCAAACAATTATTCGATAATATTTCAGTCATTTTGTGCGCTGCAGTTGATGAAACATTTTCATTGGATATTTCAAAAGGTATAAATAGTTGTGAACGACTATTCTATTCAGTTATGTGATGTTTATAACAAACCACCAAAACGTGTACAGCTTAATTTAATTTAGGTCCTACGAGACAAGCGTAGACACGATCGTTTTTTCCGACCTATTTCGTCTTTGCGATGTCCGTATGTTTCAAATGAGATTGCATCACTAATTCAAGCGCGAAGTGCTAAATTATAAAGATGACTGGGCAGACCAGTGCCGAGTACGCATAACTTCTCCACGTATTAACAGAAAGGTAACATCCAAAGTTGCGTCAGTTGAATATCTCAGCGTAACCACCTCTCAGGACTTCACCTGGTTCCAGTAACATACTCACCCAGATCGGACGACTATCGTTCTACGTTCCACGCCTGAGATCATTACACATAACAAAACACTTAAGTAAACGTCTTCTACATACATGCTCGATGCCAGACCTCATCTGCGGTCTCCTTGGTTTCTTCAAAAGTATGATTTTGTCAATTTACGAAGGTCGGTTAGGTTATATCCTAATGCCGCGGCATCTCCAGTGTTGTCACCAACTTTCAAACAGAAAATCAATATTCTTCGTTTGAAGACCTTTGCATTAATAATGTGCAACTCGACTCCTCCACTGCACTTGAATTCAACTGAGTGTGTTTCTTCCTCATCCATCCGGTGAAAACGCAAGTTGTTCGACTCTCACAAAGCTTCCCGTTGTCTAGTTGTCCTGCCCTGTCTTGCGAGATACCTCAACAACCGATCGCTAGAGTCTGGTGAACTCGAAACTGCTTTGTCTTCAGTCATCTTGCCGTCATCCTTCGTTACCGCTGCTCGAAAAACTATTTATTTTATTCCTTCTGAATAATCGAATGTACCTTGAGTTTATCCTATGCATGATATATCGATGAACATAAAGCTGAAAATCCATTCGTTGAAATGAATGAAACCATGTTTTGACTTCGCTTTACCATCTTTTGTGCCACTTTCTTTTTTTCTCCTAATGTCCGTTATAAATCATGCATTCAGCAAATTCCATACAAGTGAGTAGTGACAGTGAGAGGCGACATAGTCAAATACATCAAAAGATCCTAATGCAAGTCTACAAAATCGTAAATTGCATGCATCCGAAAATAGAATGCTTGCTTATCTGTGGAGTTCAAACCTTGGTTCCTCAGCAAACATCGATCGATCGCCACTACACGTGTCTTGATATGACCATCTTGCTCGTCTGATAATATTGCTACGTACACTGGGACATGCACACCAGAAATGATAGAACCTATTTTACCTTCACCCGTCCATGTCGCTGGCAATTTTTATCACACGAGAGTCAGTTTTCTAAACAGCTTGTTACTGGAGGATCATGTACAACTCTGCACGAGAGAGAAAGCTCAGCTCGGTTTCCTGTTTTTTTCCAGGAGAGCCCTTTTGTCCAGCTCCGAAAGGCCTACCATCGAGGCTAACCCCGAGATTTATTCTAAGTCACGCCATGTTATGCATACTCATTCTTCTGACAACAGGATTTTCATAAGCAAAGCCACCCATTGCTACAATACGTGATTGGGGACTCCAAATCTAATCAGTTCTGTAAACCGGAGCTCTCAATTTACTAAGATCATTTCTATCAAAAGAGCAACTTTCGAAGTAACATCCTAATCGTGCGGCTTCAACGGTGACTTTGACAACGTCTTTCAGGTACTTTGGAGGGTTTACGGCAGAATATCACCTTTGAAAGGAAGGTTGATGCATAAACCTTTCCTTTTAAATGGTGACTTCCGGTGTTCTTTGGTCCTGTTCTACCATATTCTGTTGGATGAATTTGTCGGCATATCCAATACTTCTGAAGTTGCTGAAGTGAAGCATCTCCGGAGAACAGATTTTATTTGCTTTTAATGGTGAACACTTCATCAAGTACTTTTTTTGTATAACCGCTAAAAAACTGTAAGAGTTTGTACAAATTTTTCGTTGAATGGAGCCACCCTCGATTCGGGAGAGGTAAACAACCAAGAAGGGCATCCCAGTCTTCCGTTTCCATGACGGCTTTAGGGTGTATTGATTTATGCGCCTTACTCAACGTGAGTAGTTAATTTCCTATTCCACAATTCGGGTCCGATATGCCGAATAAATCACCGACCAAACAGCGATATGCATTGAGATGTGTGATAGTGTCTTTTGTTCACTGGATTAAATCATTGCCATGAAAATGTCAGCTAGAAGGAAAGCAAGGAGGGCCCGCACAGCTACACTATCTTTTGTCGACAAATGTTTCCAATAAATTGAAAACACACATTGTATTTGTACTTGATCAAAGGTTTTCGCAGAGCCTTAGTTGGTATTCCTACGTTGATAATATTATATGGCGGAAGTCTGATGAAGAACTGGATGGTTTCTACATCGGGTGCATTTGTGAAAATAAATTTTACCTCTGACTTCAAAATCGTTTTATTACACACTTCAACCTAATTTATGATATACATGAAGTGAAAAGTATTTTCAGGCTATGTACGTAAATTTTTTTCTGTGAGTATCCCTCAATTAGCAGTAAATAACGTATTTATTGATCCCTATTCCACAAATTACTGAGGTCTCTCAAACCACATCGATGCTCGAAAGCTGACAGAATTCACACTTAGAGATGCAAGTTTATTTCGTACTATCCACAAGGTGAAGATTACGAGCAGGTTTGAACTTGGCTAGTTGGTGGTATGCAACCTATTTCGTGTCCTTCACATGTGGTTATATTTCTGGCCCGAATACTATCTTGTAGCTTCTTCTGTGGATTATCGTGTCTCATATTTGTTGAAGCTAATCAAAGTAACAATGAACACCGTCCCAAAGGGGCTCCTCTTTGAAGTTGTTTTGTTTTCGTGCTAAACAGTGTTATCAAAATATTCCGAAACGGACAACGTAATAACAGCAAACGAATCATCAAAATGCCTGATGGGACCATGAAAGGGCACCGTGCGAGATGGTAAGTGGTATTAGTTGACGCCCTTCTGCAAATCTCAATTTCCTGTGAAATTACCAAGCAATGCACCCTCGTTGCAGGGAGAAGATGATTTCGCGGATATGACAATCAGAATGATCACATGCTCTGGATAGATATTGGTTGTTCTAACGGAATTCGATTCATATGTGAATGATATGTCGATAATCAACTACTTCATAAAATGCGATTCAGTCTGAGTGTCTCCCGTGTGAACCGCAAATCCACCAACATCATCGGCTTATTGACAACAGGCTGACGGGCTTGTGACGTGACCGCCCGAAAATCTAGGTAGATTTATGCAATCTTATTGGTCTTGAACAGAGCATGTCCAAATGTATAACTTATAAGTCACCACTTATTGGCTTGTCATTTCAGAGGGACAGTCACATAAATCCCTTCTCAGCGGACAGTAATTGCAGTATGAAAAGAAATACTGCAACCGGTTTCACTGGAAGTTCGAATCTCCGGAGTTAGTTTTGGATTCATGGAAACTTGTGCGTGTGGGTAATATGAAGACCATTGAGAACTGGACCCATGGAAGGCCGGAAAACATGCATGGCTTTCCGCACTACAAACAACATACCTATAAGTGTATACAGCCCGAACAGAGTTCTGCTGCTGAGCTCTGTAACATCTTCAAAGATTAAAAAAATTCGGTACTACATCGTTACCAAGCCGAAATTCCAGAAACATCGTTTGCCCGCTGCATGCAGTTTTGGTAAGGGCACGAATGCTATGCAATAACCATATCCCCTCATTTGGGGATTTCAACTACCAGCACAACAGCCATGAGCCCATAAAGACGCAATTATATGTCCAAGAACACTTGTCGACCAAAAAAATAGAATATATTTTCATTGAATAGGAATGACCACAAAATACGGATCGGTTGGTCCAGTAAAAGCGCGTCACCGCGGTGATTTGCAGAGGTAGCATATACATAATGTCAACTAGTTCAAAACAGTGTCAATGGTTTTTGGAAATTATTGGAATCAATAACCATGTACAGGCAAACAGAGGTAGTCCCATAAAACGTCCAAATAGTATCCATTGCAAGTGCTACCTCTGAAAAATAATCATAAAATTATGGTTGATCGGGCATAAAACCAGGTGGCGATCACTGGGACCACTGTTGTTGAATAATGTACACGCATTATCCGATAGGACTTGTTTCTTTGTCCTGAAGAAATTGATACGGAGAAAAATGGGCACATTGAAAGATTTATATACGTCTCAAGCTTAACGATAGCAAATGAATATCGCATGAGTAATATGGATGCATTCAGCACTAGTATCGACTGCGAGTCTTCGCATTTCGTGGTATTGTATGAATAGTTATATTGTGACCGTACTGGAGAACTAACTGAATACCGGGCAGATTGCATTTACTGTATGCCATCAGAAAGCAAATTCAATGAGTACATATCTAACAAACTAATGGACTTCTACCATAATCGATAACCTGGTTGACCGCAACAAGGTAAATGATACCAACAGTACAGTTTTTAGAGAAAAATATGGGTTTAAACTAGACTTAACGAATCATTTGAGTCATTAGAAAATGAGCAATCAAGAATAAGGGTAATTTAGATGAAGTAATTAGCACAAGTTCACATTACACATTGCAAAGACGTGCACTACTTCCCATTGTCCATCACTTTTCCTGAACTCAGTGGAATACGACGAGTTATGTGGAAAATCAAGAAAAACTCCGATTATTTTGGGAATTCATTGATTTTAGTTGAGAATTTCGCCGAATTCAAACTGCAATTACCAACACTATAGCGGTTCACGTTGGTGCTCATTCACTATATAATACGTCTGTTAAGTTTTCTTGGGTCCAGACCTTTGGAATCTGATCGTCTCATGAGAACCCTATTCAATAATTGGTCACCGGTAGCGAAATAAACTAGATTGAAAGAAAGTGCGGTACGCATAGTTATTTGTCACCACAAAAACACTTTCGCGAATATCATCCACGAGCACGACATCAACCATATGAAGTATTACCTACTAGCAGGTAAACAACGTCATTTAACTAGTCATTCCTCCACAGAACCATAGACTTTAGCATATCCAATCATTTTTGGCTTTCCGAGCTTTCGATATTTTTCTCCTTTTGAACGAATCTAATCTGTAAGTTGTCCTTATTGCGTTAAGTATGTTCAATCATTATGGGGAAATATCAAACTTTGTGACTTTCGAGACGGGAGAAACAAACGACACCATAAAATGTTAAGAAAATCAGAAAACTATAGTTCCCGTAACAGAATTGGCACTTCCCATCCCTTTAGTATATATAGCACTCGCCGTGGCCGTGTATGAGAATGCTGTTCAGCCATGGAGGTTAGACGGTCATCACTACGAACACCAAAATCCGTAGGAATCAGGTACTTGACCAGCCACGAACAGTCAATTAAATATCCGGTGATATGTGATTGAAAATCTAAATCTACATACCAAAAGTGATATAATGTTTACGAGTTTCGAATAAAAACGAAAATAAGGTGAAACAAAGTGATGGTAACACCGTGCCCGCCTATCACATACCGAGGTGGAAGCGTGACACACGGGGTCAGAGAGCGAAGGAAAATCAACCGCAAGCCTAACACGCCTGATGTGGCCAGGTTCACTTGTCAGTCTGTCCACATCCTTCTATCGGGTTACAGACACCACTTTGATCATGTCACAATCACCATCATTGTTGGTAAATACTGTACACCAGTGAATTCTATGCACGTATCTTCTACGATAAACAGCTTCTTCGTGATAAGCTTGATTTAGGGCATATCATTTCCAGTACAAACACTATTAAGCAATTGGTTGTGTAGTCGCCGTAATTACGAAGAGAATGAAGTCAAAATACAAGTTATAAATGATTCATCAAGCGGTAAAATCCTTAAGTCAATAATTTAGCTGTCTTAACGACATTACTCTTTTATCGTTCGAATGTCACAAGAACTATGGGTTTGTATATTCAGACTAAGAGTCATGAACGATGCACATATACCATGCCACTAGTCCAACTTAAACGGAGTGTGAAATACATCGAGAGAAATACCTAACCACCGGACTATTCGGGCTTGTCAATCGAGTGACTGAACTCTGAATCTTGTTTATTAATTGTGCTTCCATCATCGCTCATGTTTCCTTCGGAGAAGTCGTCTATTATGTCTTGTGGTCACTTTGCGGTAAATAGGTTGTTCTCAATGGGAAGTCAGTGGCAGACGAACGATTTATCACGTTATAGTGTTATTGAACGAATCTTTGAGAATCAGCCCAGGCTCTCTTATTGTTGGGTCAGTGAATCAAAATCGTGCACTGGAGATGAATTCTAACAGGAAACAGACGGCCAAACACACTGCTACCAGACATATGTTCCAATGTGCATAGCCTACTTGTCAGCTTTTGACCATGGGCTCCATACAACAAATACGATATGTTCTATATGAGTGGGTATATCGATCAGACATCTGGAGAATTGATATGAAACACCCAAACCAACTTCCCTAATACAAAATGGTTTCTGTGGTGGGTAGTGGTGCGAAGATGAGTTAGGATAGCCAGTCCATGACATGGGCTTGGTCGCGCAAGGTGTGTTATGCTTCCTTGGTCGTTTGTAGTTCATCTTTACCCCCTCCTCAATAAGTGGTGAAACGGAGGAAGATAAGACGAAATGTTGCGATCAGTGGAGCTACTGTAATCGCAAATTTCATTTATCGAGTTGGTGCTACTAATTTCACTTCTGTAATTACACAATCCAGAATATTGTTTCCTATCAATTTCACATCGAAAATCCCATTATGAGAGAAGCTGAGCCGATTAATTGGGTAATGATTGGTTTAGTTGAACTGGACTGAAACTGAGTTATATAATACAAGAAGGCTGGACACTAGGATGCCTACGTAAACCTACAGGCTATTGTTCCGTACCTAACTGGGCAACGTCAAGCATGAGGCTGATTGATGACCTGTTTCAAAGTAGGAAAATACAATTTGTTTTTAAGTCGGTAAAGATAATTTGGAAATGTATCCCAGTTCATCTGAACTGTATTCTGCACCCGACTGCTTTTGTGCTTCTCAGTAGGCAGATTATCGGAAAAATTCTCTTGGACTCAGAGAGGCCAGCCGGATTGCTTAAACCGTGTGTTTTGCATACTGGAAAACATGTCCACCCGTAAAAGCTTCTGTGAAAGCAGATTTTCGACGTGAACACATCAGCGTTTGGTCGATTCCTCGGTGCTCTGCAAGTGGTTACTTTAGTTTAAATGTTATGAAGCTATTGGTTCTTATTGTTCTCCAGCGATCGCATTGTGTGCGGTAACAAGGTAGTATTATCAACACCAAATCCGTCTAGATATATCACAGTTAAACCTCGAACCAGTAGAGCTTGTAGAAGAATGGAAAATACGATCCATACGGTACACAAAAAATATCTTGAATGCATTTCATTCTTCGAGAACCGCAAATACGTCATGACGAGAAGTAAATAATAAATTGATGACTTCAGTTATGTCAGCAGGAGAACTAGCTTCGTACCCCAGCGACAAGCCGTATCCAACTCCCAACCAGAGATGAGTTAACCAACTACAACACAACACGCTGCTGCAGTCCAAACTACCGCTTATCGTACGACGTACTTGAATACACGTTCCTTCTTACATACACGCTTTGGTTCGACTTCGGATTACTGGAGACAGCGGGTGGTTTGTTTGGATTTGTCTTTTAATGATTAGCCAAATCAAGACCACCAATTCGACTACAGGTTGAATGTGCTTATTGTGTATGACTGCTATAATTTAATTCAAAAGGCCTCATCAAGAAGTCAAGTAGGAATGGTTGATGATAATCACTACAGCCGTGGTTCACTGTGGTTCTGCCTTCCAACTTCCCTAGAGTGACTACTTTGGAAAATAATAAAGTCTGTTCTGGTAGGATGCACAAGAACTACAATTATTGTGTGCATGATCATTTGCGTGTACAGTGTAACCGTTGACGTACTTCGTGTTGCTTCTCAATTAGCACTGGAACGTTGAAAGAGTCCAAGTAGACACTAGCTGGTTGACCGGTAAAACATGAATAACTTGGTTTTCGTAGCAGTTCATTGAGGATTCGCAACTTTTCCTGATGATGAATATTGAGCTCTTCTTCAAAATTTCGCTGAAATCCGTTAATCGGATCGTACTTCTGGAATACCCGTAATCGCTTTCCAAGACAAATAAACAAAACTTTCAGGGCCACCCCATTACGTAGGCGACTTCTCGTATAGCTTCTCAGAAGTTGAAACATAGTATGCTAACTTCGCAAGGATTTTCCATGCTGTATCCACCGAAGAAGAACTAATAACCTATGTGATTATCTTCTAAGTGAGCAAAATGATCTTCCACGTAATCCTTCGTTGTGTTCTCAGTGTACCTCCACCCCATCTCACTCAGCCTTCCCGAATGATGTTGGGTATAGCCCGAGCACCATTCAATTACACATAGTTCAATTTCCTAAGTTCCTTGGAGTGGCATTAGACACTGATATTCTCATGTTGTCAATTGTGTGCTCTAATAGTGCTGACTTGTTTTCGAATTTGACAGCTCGGTCAATTCTGCTTGACAATTATCAACAGATTTTTTCTCGTGACACCGATAGTACAGTAACTACGTGGACACGAAAATTTCATTCGCTGTCACACCATGAGTAACACGTTTCTTGTTCTTCCTTCTATAATCTGAATTTAAATGCCTACAAAACGCGCTACATTGGGCCCTTCGAGATGCATCGATAACGATCTCGTTCTCTGTTGCGTGTTTTGATCCTTCAGCCGGGTATTTTCAATCAGTTCGGTCTTAGATCTACATTCCCATTTCCCTTTACTTTTCAACGCACTTCACAAAATATACTCTGTATCGTCCTGGTAGTTGCACACCATCCACACGTCGCAAAAATGTCAAGTCAGATGCATAAGATGGTGGGCGACCATGACAATTCACGGACAAAGGGCTCGGTTCCATCCGGTATCGAATGGAAACCCACCTGCCGTTGAAACCCTGATGGCTGAAGAACCACGGAGCATGCAAGCTTTGCCCTCGTTGAAGCTGGGTAACTGAGTAACCGTAGCTGTGTACGTGCACACAAGTGCACAATATAAGAACAACCGCGGAATCGTTTGCCTGATTTCTCATTCTCTGAGGCCTCCCACCCAGAAAGAAGTGCAAAATATTTCGTGTCTGAACGTGCATTGTGCGCAACTGTGATTTGGAGAGGTGTTTTCATCAACAGGAAAAAGGACAGCTCAATCTGGCCATACACATCACTGCGTGGTTGAAGCTTGCATCACCTATGCTCCATGACCGGCCCCAGTTCATCACAATTTCGTTCTTAGACGTTTTCTCACATGCACATAAACAATGATAAGAACACCAACCACCAAAGCTTTCAAACAAGGCCCTCATGAGCTAGGGAAAATCAAAGCAAAGCAAGGACAACAGGAGTCACGATCAAAACCATTCGAACCAGCGGCAAGGGTACGTATGCAAATGTATAGCGAAAACATAAAGGTCTAAAACACGACCTCATGTTGAAGGTTGGTAAGCGCAAAATTCACAGTAGTTTGTTTGGAGACTAATAGTTTTCTAGAAGAATCGATACCAACTGGCATGCGAAAGTGATAGTCCTGGCGGGATTGATTGAAATAGGAGTGATGTCCATTCACCCTGATCTTGTGATTAGATCATATCGGGCTGAGGATGCTGGTATACCCAATACATGTTTATCCAATTATGGTGGTTGCAATTACGGGATGATATAAACGAATGCATATCATGACAATTAAAACCTAATTCATTTACTCCGATCGTCCAGTGTTTTGGACGACTAACTGAGGGGATGGAGGCGAACATATATTTACGTTTTCAGGCTGTCTTTTGACTTCATGTAATTCGTTCCACGAAGAATGTATGCTTTTGCTCGCTGATATATATATATATATATATATATATATATATATTGCTATATGTGTAAGCGGTTTAAAATATCTTGGTATCTATGTGTTTACCTCTTTATGTCTTTCAATTTGTCTCTTATTAGGCACTGATATCCCAGTTCACACCTCGGCCAATTACCTAACGCTATCTTTTAATCGATTGTGTCATCATTTCTCTTGGTACCCTTCTTCATCGTATATCTAGTAACCCACTAAATATATATATATATATATATATATATATAAAATGATAAACATATTGATATATCCAAAATCTGTAAGTGTTTGTGTATGTATATGAAAGAGTATGCATGCATATGTTTGTATATATATACATATATAAATATATGAAGATATTGTTGAAAGGCTATTTTCCGTCCACCGATGCTTGATCCAAAACTGGGTCTGTATCGCTCATTTTTTTAAGATCATATACGCTTTATGTTTGGCACAGATTGATCCCTTCACCGTAGCAGGTTGTCATAGTTTCCATGCTCGTTTCTGTTTGACACATTGGTCAGTTGAGTTGTACGTAAATCGATCGAATAGAAGAAACCATACCAATGGATTTCCGCGCATATTTGTCAAATAAGAGACAAAAGAACCGTTCAGTTGGTCACCGGCTCATCTAGACCAACGCTGATTCATTACAGGATGTGCTTGACTTTTCGCAGGTTAGATAAGCATCCTCGAATGGAAGTCCCATTATGGACCTGATGATCCAGTAGTACAACAGCCCACAACGCAAACAACAACAACAATCACATACATTATTGTGATATCGTATCTTCATGGGTACTGACACTTCTCAGACAATCGTAAGCTCTCTTACGCCATGCATAACAAATTGTTCCCCCCGAAACCTCGTCTTCTCTCTCTCGCCGTCCTATATTCTGTCACCTCACTAAGAAACAAGAACTTTATTCGGTCATATTAGCTGTAGCTCCGATAGATCTTCCATTTTCTAATAGCATCCAACTCTCACCGAAAATTCTACCAACGAGTGACGCTTCAGTCCCTTACCTTTCATGTAAGGCATTGAAGATTACAGTTCGATTAGTAGACTGAAAGCTCCATCCAATCCTTTCGTGAAGTTTCACGTACACTTTTTGTAGGGATCTTCAAGCTACAGTGTATGGTCTTGCTGGCTCTCAAGCGCTTTTCTTGGGAAGTCTGAAGCCGTTTCACTAGCTTGGTTCTCTGTGAGCAGTCGGTTTAACACCGTGAGACTTAGAGTTTCGTGTAAAGTGAAAAGTCTCCGTTCCGATTTACGCGATATTTTTCCCCTTTTCGACATACTGGCGCAGCCATTTCAACAGGTATTTCTTTCACTTTCAAATACTAGGTTCAGTTAAGCGAACTATGGTTCATGCTGACTTGGTCTTTTATGTTCGTTCATGGAGGATACGTGAAAGCGGTATACATTGTGCTCTTATAAACAGAGGTTCCTTTTCAGACCCTTTTTTATTGGATTGTTGCCACCGAAATCCTGAAAAATTAAATTTTTCTCTGTACTCTGGCTATAATTTGTACTTCGTCCTCACAGTCATGTGACTCTTTGATCGACGGTACGCCACGTGATGTCAAAACCTATTCCGTCAACTATGGACTCTGACTGACCAAATCGGGAAAAATCTACCTTTATCTGGGTTCCACAGATGGTTGCTGATCGTGCTAGAACTGTCCACGTGCTTCGATGGGCATTCCAAACACACGTTGCAACGATTGGTTTTACTTTGTTCGGCCGTCCCGGCAGGCGCGCGTATGTATTTTTCCGAAAGTACTAACTAAAAAGCTAGAATTTGCCCCATTTTAAAACATCATTCAACACTGGCCGCTTACCGAGATGGCTTTGTATTCATAGGGTCTAGTAAGTTTTAACCGTTCGTGCGGACTCCTGACAAATTGAAACTTTGCAAAACTTTGCACCTTCACGACATCCACCATTCAGTCCCGGCTGAAAGCGAGCATAATTGACACGGCTTGTAAAGAGTTGTACACAAAATGCAAGCACACACATGATTCTCTGATTTTGATGGGTTCAAAGGGAAAGAGATATGGAGTTCCCAGCCACTATGGGAATTTCCAGAAGCTGTTCCATAGTATACGGGTCACCAAAAGGAAACTCCTAGTTGGGAGTGAAACAACATGTGAAACTGATAGTTTGCCAAATTAGATTTAACAGCTGCTTCTCGAACGTTAGGCGGAGCACTTTCAGACACTGTGTAGCTGACCTCCTGTGTCAGATGCTCATATGTCGGTTCCGGCAATCTTTTCATGGTCACCGCTGATATATTCACCTACTAAGGGGAAGATAAACAAATAATCCGATTCTCTGAATGGTAAAAACAGCCAAGTTCAAATGGCTTTCCCCTAACTTTGCTTGAAGATGGTAGAGCACCGTCTGTTGGATTCATTCATGTCTTGTTCTGTAAGAAATAACGTTCATACCAGGTCTCCAAATCCAGGGGAATCGACCGTTGCTTCATTTGCCAAGAAGAGCCCGCATAATGACTTAGCCAACAATAAGGCTGTACACCTCTTTCAAATAGAATAGAAGCAACCTTCGGCTGTCGTACTTCTACATACGTTTGAAGTAGACCCGTGAGGAGCAGGCCGATTGTGACGCAAATCGTGAATGCAGCGACTAACTTTTCACCTTCTAAAGGCTACTCGAATAAAGTTAAACCGCCAAAGGAAAAAGCTTGTCGTGTTCCTCAGAATATGCGCGAACTACGACTCTGTCCACAGGACTGTACTGTCAGGTAACAATGTGTTGGTTCTCACACTGTTGTACCGGAATAACCCGGTGTGGCTTGTGGCTGTCGGCCAGCTTTCGACCCACTATGTGGTCTTCGGAGACGTTGTTAAGGTATATCTAGATCCCTTTTCTTTTTATCTTTGACAAAAAGGATTTTCCAAAGAATGCCTTATCTAACCTTTCCAGGGAATGCAATTTACGACCAAGAATACTCCAATGACATATTCGTATTGAGTAACAATGCACAGACAGTTTGAATCTTTCTAGAGCGCTTGATATTTGAGGCATGCTAGTTATGAAAACAGTTTGCACTTTCCATATGCAACGTACTTTCACCAGAGTGGCAGGAGATTGTGCTTGCGCTCAATCTGTGTGGTGATTTGCTTGAGTCAGCCGATAACTTTAGGTACCTCAGGAGTTTGATCACAGCTGCATGACCTTGCTAAGTGGCCATAATTTTCATAACCTATTTTATGCCACTGGGAGTTCCGCCCACAATCAATCGCTAACGTGCAGTCGTTTCGGAGAATATTTAATTCCAAAAGATTCTGCTCTGGGAAGAGCACCAAACGTGCCCCACCTACCTACGCCTTTTGAGATAGGGCTTTCAACCCGAGAAATAGTTGCTTCCCAATATTATGTCTCATTTTAAGTAGATAGAACGAAAACATGCCTGTACGATGAACGAATGTTCTGAATCAACGAGTGTTAAACCAGAGCATCAGTACAAGAGTAAAAATAACCAAGCAAGCGTAAGCTGTAGGTAAATATCAATCTGACACGAAGTGTTCTGCATGTGATTTGTGGAATAGGATAGTGCAGAACGTCGTACTCACATGTGTCGAATGCGCAAACCTGGGCCGAACGGGACAGAAGTGACTCATGAAGGCTCGTGAATAGGCCTCAGGACCTGATGCGACCTATTCAACCATACAAGTGCTGTGTTCGTAGTTGGCAATAGGACACGCAAAGTGGAAGGTGTATTTTTTTGTACTAACTTAAATGTAAATCCCGGCCGTAGCCCGCATGTAAGCTGCAAGCAAGTGAGCAGAAGAGTTAAACTACATCGGATATCACGCTCAAAAGAGTAGAACCAATCAGTGCATAGCAAAATCGAAAAGTGAATACTACTGGAACTGGAGCATAACTAAAGAATATACCAAGAAAGCGCTTGTCCATGCACGAAAGGAATGTTGATTCGTTGTACTCGGAGCATTCGTGACTTTATCCAGATACAGAAACAACCAGCGAATATTCTGCGTTCTGCTTCCGATTTTCTAAACGTATCATTTAACAGTATTCGAGTAACATATCGAAGATTTGTCATACTATAACCAGTACTCTGAAGATATTCTCAACTCACGGCGGCCACATTAACGTGAACATATGGGTAACACATAGCAAACATTGCTACTCTGGTAAAAGCCGTCCAAAGACCACTGAGCCGGGATTTTCGCTCACAAGGTTGGTGTTCTAGGGATGAGAACCGTCTCCTTGATTACTGAAGGGGAACAAAATCTACACGGTATAGTTCCACTACAGCCAAGGACGATCGTCCGTCTAAAAAAATGATATCATGGTATTTATTAACCAGGTAAACTGCAACACGGTAGTAGGAAATGAACTAAGTTTTCGGTCACGATTTGCGAGTCATCAGAAGATCGCAGGTATCCTTCTTTGGTCACTTTTCTGCAGACTGTTTGGAAATGATATCCCAAAGTTCAGTAGGTATTCACTAATGTCTCCACTCATACTCAATAATCCTGATGATACATTGAAAATATTTTGTTCGGTTTCGCAGTTCCACATGTTTGGACCACATCGAATCTTTCATGACTAACGCAACAACCATATTTTCCGCACTACTGAAAAATGAACATGGTTTTCCTCTAGAACGTGAATCGGTTTGTTGTTTCGGTTAGGTCAGATCAAGTCAGCGTTGACTGCGTTTTCCACGGGATATCATTCGTCTCAATTAATCGTTATGAGATGAGCTCAGAGTGCTCCGGGGAATGAGCTGTTTATGCCCAACAGAAAGCTTGGTTCGTTCAGTAGATAGCACGATGGATTGCCGAACAGCCCGCAAGTTTTCGTCTATTTTGAACTGAGGAAAAGATGGAAGTGAAAGAAGCGAATCGAAGAACAAATCAGATACCAACTCTCATCTGAATCCAATAAGCCGACTGCGTTTGGTTTCAGACTAACCACGCAGACGACCCGGTGAACCAGTGAGAGTGCTGACCAAGATTTGATTACGATTGCCATTCAACGTATATAATTCGTCGTTGTTGTATTAATAAATCGAGATGATTCAGATTTAGGAAACTCTTCTTACTAGAACTAATGAGATGGATCAGAACAATATGTTCTTCGACTTTGGGTGCAATCGATCAAATTGTCCAATTTTTAAGCATTGTGTAGTGGACAAAACACATGTGAACCGAAAACACCACATGCTAGTAAATAGAAACAAACTGATATACCTGCTGATGTTGTGTATGGCCGTGTGTTTTTGGGATGCAAGTCTGTTTCCCCACTCAAAATGGGCTCCTTTGTTGTGACATTACTGTATTCGAGAATTTCTTCTGCCGATTCATCTGGGATCAAGTTCTCATCTTCAGGATCTTTTCCAGGTTCTGCGTCACCATCATTACCCCCATCATCACCATTACCACCATCATCATCGTCATATTCATTTGTAGGATCTGCAATTGAAAGTTTTGTACATCGAGTGCTACCAATATCGACGGAGATCATGGTTACAATTTACATAAGGAACACAACAATAAAATCTAGGGAAACAGTTCCACGTTTGCCTAAAATGTGTAAACTGGTGCTTGACACTCATATTCTTACTACAAACTGAACACAGTCCAATGCAGATTGCGTCCATTGACAGAAGTTGTGCACTGATAAAACGGCGGAATTCTGTGCTTTGATTCACGATAGAGGGTTACCATCGAAAATTTCAACACCACCGTGGAGAGAGAATTGAGGTAATCGAAGGCATTATTTTATCTTCATTGAAACCAAACTAAGTTGTGGATCAGAATTTGAATAACCTACTGAGAGAGCCGATTTGGGAGTGTATTCCAGTGTTGCAAGGACAAAGCACGATAGGACAAAGTAAGTTTGTTCGTAGATGCCCCATCGCATAATGCGAGTACTTGCCTTCTACTCAGATTCGAGTTTACCATAATCTTACGGAATCCCTTTCATTTGCACCAGTTTCGTAGATGGAAATTTAAATGGGATATATGTGTGTTTGCTGTCGTTATCGTGTTTCGGTTATGAGGAACGAATTTCCCTAGGCAAACAAACAGCTCACCATATTTCCGTCAGTCGGTATTGTCTTGTGCTTGTGAAGCGGACAAACCTCAGTTTACCAGAGAAGAGCGCGACTGCACATATTCTATTCATCTAATTATTCTGGAATCATATCTAGACAGGATAGATCGAATTCAACTTCTCCACTTTATTGTCCCAACTATGTACATAAAATCACAAATTGTTTATGATTTGTGTTCCATAGATACTCCTGGTTAGAAGAGAATCATCTATTTCCCCTTTGTGGCTTCACAAGCTTTTCTTCCATACGTATGCAAGCGTTGGTCAATTCAGATTGTAGTTTTGGCAACCGATGAAACATGTATTCGAGGCGGTTTGGAAAATCTGAATATACATATGTCTTCTTCAGTGGAATGAAACACTTGATTCCACATGATATTTCCCCGTTTTGCTTCCAATTTATGGATTCGAATTGGCAGAAGGGTTGTCCCAGCCGGCGAGCGTTTCAGATATTCAAGTCACTTGCTTTCCATGTGTATCTAATACATGTATATACGCTGGACCAACAAGACGACACGGATATCAAACCTATAGGGTCAACCGATTGAGAGCCACAGACAGATGAACAGACTGCGAATTTTCCGAGGGCATCGCGAGGCAGAGCGAAGGAGGCATACGCACTATGTGATAAAAAGCAGGGAGATCTCAGGCAACCGGTAATATGGCTCAGGTGTGAGGCTACCGATCAATCCATCAACCGGGACAATCGGACAATCCGAAAATAATGGTGCCCAAGAGAATCAAGCAATCGAATCCAGGCAACGGACGAGAACGGAGGCGAAGCAATCAGGCAGCCGCATGAGCAATGTTCGTGCTGCGCGGTCTGGAAAATGGGCAATATAAAGGATTGTGTATGTTTTTCATGAACATGACGTATCTGGCCGTCGAAATACGAGTGTCCCTAACCGTCATTTGGTCTTCGTTACAATAACAGACCGGTGGTTATCTGCATCTTTATGAACCCAAACGGGTTACCTTTACGTTATCAATAGGAACTTTGTGGATACTAGCCTCCTCATTCCCGAAACGTGGTCGTAGACTGACTACCGTTTCGCCTGTTCTCGCTACAAACAAAATTCCATAAAAGTGCACTGTGGACCACAGGAAAAGCATGTATATACATTACCAAGACTAGGGACCAGACGCAGAGCTGAGTGAGACATTCAGTTAAGAGCTGATTAGTCAGTGGACAACGCAAAAGAAAATATGATTGCTTCAATCATGTTGCAGACGAACTAGGAATTTTTCGCGAAAATCTCTCCAAAGCTTCATATACAGCCAATCATTTTCCGTGCATAGAGATCTGTTACCATTTTTGCAGAGAGAAGCGCTGTCACCGCCACCTAAATTGATGTGCTGTTGACGGCACACGGGCCATCTGTTTTACCAGAAGCCAGTTTGCTTCTTGCTTTTAGGAATCAGAATATTTGTTGGAAGGTCGAACAAAAATTTGCGTGATGAATGCTACGACTATCCCAATGTGCAGGTCTGTCAATCTAACGGAAACTTAGTCTCACTAAATCTACGCACCATATGAGCAGAAAACTGCTTCGGGCAGTGGAGCGAACTCCAATCGAATAACCTTTTTTATCGATAGAAAGAGAGAAAACACATTACGAATGTCCGAGATTCACGATGTACTTACTCACTTCTCACAAATAACTAAATACAATGAAGAAGGATAAAATCAATTCACAAATTATAATAAGCACTGCTTTCGCGGTAGGGGAGCGTCACGAACGACATTCATGAGCACAAGTCCGATTCAGAAAGACACAATTGCCGAATATCTCTCCGATGAACAACATTGGCTGTACGTATTGCAACTTTTCTGAATCCTCCACCGCTTTCTGTGATAGTTTTCTCAATTATCCCTTTGGGCCAAGGTCCTCTTTGTGCCTGCGTGCCAGCTGGGGGAACTCAGTTGACCACTTTCAAGTCCTGATCATGTTTATTCCACTTTGATCTGTTTTCAATGTTGATAAATATTCCTTCAGCCCACGAACTCATAACGCATCTGCCAGCCTTTTCGCCTGTCATCATCTTCAATTCAACCGGTTGTTTAATAGCTCAGAAGGAAATGTCGCTGGTACACCTCGTATTAGAAGAAGGTGATTGGATGTTATCGCGTTGAAATCATCGGGATAATCCGGGATTTTGGTCAGGAACCGATCAATAAGCATTATGTCTCTCTCGCAAAACATAGTTACTAACACCTCATCCATGACCAATTGATCAGCTAGAAGTGAAATCAGAATAGGGCGGGCAGGTTGTATCATACGTTCCCATATACCTCCTCAAGGTGTTGCTTTTGGTGGAGAGAAGTGTCATTCTCAATTTCTACCCTCAAGTGCTTTTAGAATCTTGTCTTGGTTCCAAGCCTCCAGATATCACCTCGTGTCTACTTCAGCGCTTCGGACATTTGTCCTATGGTCACTGTAGACAACACTGAGGTATCTTTGTCTTACTACGAAGAGATAAAACGCCGAAATGAAAGAATCGGTGTCTGGGATGAAAGTGACCTCTAGGTGAACGGCTCTCATGAACAGGCAAGCGAATATACAACCGTAACTTTTCTCAGTGGCTCTGCTTCGCTTCACCAAGAAGGGACCGAAGTGGTCTACTCTGACAGCGGTAAACGGTTTATCACTGTATAACATTCTGTCCCCCAATAATGGTGCCATTACTTGATTTTATACTTGGAAAGCCAACATTTACAATGAAAAAATTCTCACATTATATTTTTGGTTGTAAAGTAGTAGTGTATAATCTAATAACATTTCATTAGTTTTGACAGCGCATGTGCTGGAACCACGCGGCCATTCCTTTCGTGATAACCTTGCACCAAATGGTTGATAATGAAGTGATCCTTCGGTAGAATAACCGGATATTTTGACTCGAAGGGTAGTGGTGATTATCGTTTGGCAACCTCCCAGTCGTAATTAACCACTGTTCTTAAACCAGTGCAGCTGGTGCAATCGTCCTGGGACTGACCAGGACAGGCTTGGAGCCTCCGATTCTTTGGAGATTGTGTAGTTCCTCATTAGAGTAATCCTTGTGCACCAAACAAAGCAAGTTTAATTCTCATGCCTGAGTAGTCAGGCGGTTACTCCTAGGGGTATTTTGTCTGCGCAACATCCGATGGTGTTGATCTTTGCAGTCGTTGAGACCACAGGTTCTGCGTGATCGTCAATTCTCAACGGCAGGATTCGGCTTCAAGCAACGGAAACACAGCTCGAGGCTTTTTATTTCGTCGTGTCTATTGGGAACACTCAAATTCTGAAAGGTACTGCATTGCTCCACGTAACGATCACATTTGATTTGGCGAAGTTTTCAGACTTGACGCAGCGACATCTGTGTCCGCTGACATGACTATGGCCACTCGATTTCGGGAGCTTTGACTAATCGTGAGCTGTTGAGATTCTGACCGAGTGTGGATACGATTATTTTGATGTGTAATATCAGCGAGGCCGGTTACGGTAGCATCAGCTTGATCCAAAACAAAATCCATCAGGTCAAAGAAAGTAGGTCTACTTTTGGTCTTGAGGATATGAGGTGCGCTTTTGAACCACTTAGATTGAATGGGATGGGCAAGCCGTTGCACAACTGCTGTGAGACTAACAGGCATTTAAGTCCGACTGATAATTCAGCTTTTCCAACATGGCGGCACACAATCTGATTTCGTCAGTTTAATTGATTAGAGCTCTATAGTCTGAAGGTTTCACGGTTGGTCCCTCAGTAAATTCGGGAATGCACCCTGTCTTACGGTTGCGTATGGCTCATCAAAACGCCTTTCAATGATTCTCAATACTTCTTCATAGCATTCTTTACCTTGGAAGATTGCGCATCTTTCGATTGTTTCGGCGGCCTCGCCTTCATGGGCTGAACTTATGTAATCTATTAGGCAACCGTGGTCGGAGGTAAATCTGGCCACTGCAGTTTGAAAGCTGCACATGAAGCTGAGATAATTCATTGGATTGCCATCAAATTCAACCAGTTTTCAGGCGAGAGTCTCGTGCATACTTGGAGCAGCTGTACGGTTTCAAAGACGTTGCTTGACGCAGGTTGACCCTGAGTAAAACACGAATTCCCGTTTCCGTGAGAGATATTTGGTCGGCAGGTTGATCATTTTTAAGTTGGGAAGGACTGAACGTAGTTCGTCATTCGTTCGAGTTTCTCAAAAGGAAGCGGAGTAGGTGGTCCGGAGGTTTGCACCGACAATATTGGTCGTTCTTCCGCTTGTGGATTGTTGATCTTCTCAGCGAGCTTCAATTTGGCCTCACTGATATGCCTTGTGGTTTTGAATTCAACCTTCAATCTTTTTACCCTTATTATTCCAATTTGAGTTCTTGATCGAGCTTCGATTTGGTGGAAGGACGTTTCGATACCTGATGATCATCGTCGGAATCATGACAGGCCTGCACTTTACATAATTCCCTCTAGTTCCAATTTGGGCAGTAAATCAGAGTAGTGATTTTGTTATCTGGTCAGCTTTGCGATTATCCCGCTTTTTGGGAAGTTACTGCCCAATGATCTTGGTTTCTTGAAAGGCTGTAAGTCTGCTTCTTGCAGTATATTTGTGTTTATTGTTTTGCATAGAAACACGACTTATCGACAAACATGAAAATTCGATTGGAATTCGTTCCACTCTCCGAAGCCGGTGTGGCTTGTGGCTGTCGGCCAGCTTTCGACCCACTATGTGGTCTTCGGAGACGTTGTTAAGGTATATCTAGATCCCTTTTCTTTTTATCTTTGACAAAAAGGATTTTCCAAAGAATGCCTTATCTAACCTTTCCAGGGAATGCAATTTACGACCAAGAATACTCCAATGACATATTCGTATTGAGTAACAATGCACAGACAGTTTGAATCTTTCTAGAGCGCTTGATATTTGAGGCATGCTAGTTATGAAAACAGTTTGCACTTTCCATATGCAACGTACTTTCACCAGAGTGGCAGGAGATTGTGCTTGCGCTCAATCTGTGTGGTGATTTGCTTGAGTCAGCCGATAACTTTAGGTACCTCAGGAGTTTGATCACAGCTGCATGACCTTGCTAAGTGGCCATAATTTTCATAACCTATTTTATGCCACTGGGAGTTCCGCCCACAATCAATCGCTAACGTGCAGTCGTTTCGGAGAATATTTAATTCCAAAAGATTCTGCTCTGGGAAGAGCACCAAACGTGCCCCACCTACCTACGCCTTTTGAGATAGGGCTTTCAACCCGAGAAATAGTTGCTTCCCAATATTATGTCTCATTTTAAGTAGATAGAACGAAAACATGCCTGTACGATGAACGAATGTTCTGAATCAACGAGTGTTAAACCAGAGCATCAGTACAAGAGTAAAAATAACCAAGCAAGCGTAAGCTGTAGGTAAATATCAATCTGACACGAAGTGTTCTGCATGTGATTTGTGGAATAGGATAGTGCAGAACGTCGTACTCACATGTGTCGAATGCGCAAACCTGGGCCGAACGGGACAGAAGTGACTCATGAAGGCTCGTGAATAGGCCTCAGGACCTGATGCGACCTATTCAACCATACAAGTGCTGTGTTCGTAGTTGGCAATAGGACACGCAAAGTGGAAGGTGTATTTTTTTGTACTAACTTAAATGTAAATCCCGGCCGTAGCCCGCATGTAAGCTGCAAGCAAGTGAGCAGAAGAGTTAAACTACATCGGATATCACGCTCAAAAGTATAGAACCAATCAGTACATAGCAAAATCGAAAAGTGAATACTACTGGAACTGGAGCATAACTAAAGAATATACCAAGAAAGCGCTTGTCCATGCACGAAAGGAATGTTGATTCGTTGTACTCGGAGCATTCGTGACTTTATCCAGATACAGAAACAACCAGCGAATATTCTGCGTTCTGCTTCCGATTTTCTAAACATATCATTTAACAGTATTCGAGTAACATATCGAAGATTTGTCATACTATAACCAGTACTCTGAAGATATTCTCAACTCACGGCGGCCACATTAACGTGAACATATGGGTAACACATAGCAAACATTGCTACTCTGGTAAAAGCCGTCCAAAGACCACTGAGCCGGGATTTTCGCTCACAAGGTTGGTGTTCTAGGGATGAGAACCGTCTCCTTGATTACTGAAGGGGAACAAAATCTACACGGTATAGTTCCACTACAGCCAAGGACGATCGTCCGTCTAAAAAAATGATATCATGGTATTTATTAACCAGGTAAACTGCAACACGGTAGTAGGAAATGAACTAAGTTTTCGGTCACGATTTGCGAGTCATCAGAAGATCGCAGGTATCCTTCTTTGGTCACTTTTCTGCAGACTGTTTGGAAATGATATCCCAAAGTTCAGTAGGTATTCACTAATGTCTCCACTCATACTCAATAATCCTGATGATACATTGAAAATATTTTGTTCGGTTTCGCAGTTCCACATGTTTGGACCACATCGAATCTTTCATGACTAACGCAACAACCATATTTTCCGCACTACTGAAAAATGAACATGGTTTTCCTCTAGAACGTGAATCGGTTTGTTGTTTCGGTTAGGTCAGATCAAGTCAGCGTTGACTGCGTTTTCCACGGGATATCATTCGTCTCAATTAATCGTTATGAGATGAGCTCAGAGTGCTCCGGGGAATGAGCTGTTTATGCCCAACAGAAAGCTTGGTTCGTTCAGTAGATAGCACGATGGATTGCCGAACAGCCCGCAAGTTTTCGTCTATTTTGAACTGAGGAAAAGATGGAAGTGAAAGAAGCGAATCGAAGAACAAATCAGATACCAACTCTCATCTGAATCCAATAAGCCGACTGCGTTTGGTTTCAGACTAACCACGCAGACGACCCGGTGAACCAGTGAGAGTGCTGACCAAGATTTGATTACGATTGCCATTCAACGTATATAATTCGTCGTTGTTGTATTAATAAATCGAGATGATTCAGATTTAGGAAACTCTTCTTACTAGAACTAATGAGATGGATCAGAACAATATGTTCTTCGACTTTGGGTGCAATCGATCAAATTGTCCAATTTTTAAGCATTGTGTAGTGGACAAAACACATGTGAACCGAAAACACCACATGCTAGTAAATAGAAACAAACTGATATACCTGCTGATGTTGTGTATGGCCGTGTGTTTTTGGGATGCAAGTCTGTTTCCCCACTCAAAATGGGCTCCTTTGTTGTGACAATACTGTA
This sequence comes from Fasciola hepatica, assembly GCA_948099385.1. Taxonomy (NCBI): domain Eukaryota; kingdom Metazoa; phylum Platyhelminthes; class Trematoda; order Plagiorchiida; family Fasciolidae; genus Fasciola; species Fasciola hepatica. The sequence goes on from CANUEZ040000133.1 coordinate 2,475,923, forward strand.
TTCGAGAATTTCTTCTGCCGATTCATCTGGGATCAAGTTCTCATCTTCAGGATCTTTTCCAGGTTCTGCGTCACCATCATTACCCCCATCATCACCATTACCACCATCATCATCGTCATATTCATTTGTAGGATCTGCAATTGAAAGTTTTGTACATCGAGTGCTACCAATATCGACGGAGATCATGGTTACAATTTACATAAGGAACACAACAATAAAATCTAGGGAAACAGTTCCACGTTTGCCTAAAATGTGTAAACTGGTGCTTGACACTCATATTCTTACTACAAACTGAACACAGTCCAATGCAGATTGCGTCCATTGACAGAAGTTGTGCACTGATAAAACGGCGGAATTCTGTGCTTTGATTCACGATAGAGGGTTACCATCGAAAATTTCAACACCACCGTGGAGAGAGAATTGAGGTAATCGAAGGCATTATTTTATCTTCATTGAAACCAAACTAAGTTGTGGATCAGAATTTGAATAACCTACTGAGAGAGCCGATTCGGGAGTGTATTCCAGTGTTGCAAGGACAAAGCACGATAGGACAAAGTAAGTTTGTTCGTAGATGCCCCATCGCATAATGCGAGTACTTGCCTTCTACTCAGATTCGAGTTTACCATAATCTTACGGAATCCCTTTCATTTGCACCAGTTTCGTAGATGGAAATTTAAATGGGATATATGTGTGTTTGCTGTCGTTATCGTGTTTCGGTTATGAGGAACGAATTTCCCTAGGCAAACAAACAGCTCACCATATTTCCGTCAGTCGGTATTGTCTTGTGCTTGTGAAGCGGACAAACCTCAGTTTACCAGAGAAGAGCGCGACTGCACATATTCTATTCATCTAATTATTCTGGAATCATATCCAGACAGGATAGATCGAATTCAACTTCTCCACTTTATTGTCCCAACTATGTACATAAAATCATATGGAGTTTGGTTGCGTATGAATAGAAGGAGAAAGCATTAGGAAATATTTAGGCGGGTCCAGTGACCTCGATCGTCCTGAGAAAATGACCGTTTTCTGGACATCATTTTGGATCTATTTTCTCTACGATCTTCCCAGACAATTGACATCGACTTCATTGTGTTGTTCGGTTGCGTACATTTTACTGGACTGAATTTAGCGAGGTTTATGTCAACTTCGTTTTGTATCACTCTCACTTCCAGTCTTTCGCGATTGTACGCGCTCGCGGTTCGCTTTCTGGACAGCCGTTGCGTTCATTTCCGTTCGCTGTATTTTTCGTATCGGTACTGCCTCAGTGCCACGATACATAGAATTTACCTTGCATCTGTAAACCGACTTGCGTCCTCTGTTTTCGTCCGATAGAGGGGATGAGGTTGGTATTTCGCTGCCAGACTGCATAGAAGACACGTTCGCTAGCCGCCCTCGAACGTCTTCTATAAGCAGTGATTTGAGTCAAATTTTTGGTGAGAAATAAAACTAATGTTCGTAATTCACCTGAAACATTCGTGAATGATTGGATAACTTCCCGTTATTTGGAAAATGTGAGAAGTTTCACAATGATCAGTTGGTCTCTAATCGAATTCTCATTTCCAAAACCATCTCAGAGCTGGCAAAATCGTTGCGTCAGAATAGTCTGTGAAATAATTTGTAAGCAAGTTTCAGTAAAAGAACTGATTGTTCACTGAAATCAAGTGGGTTTGTTTTTCTGTATCACTTGAGTAAGGAATTCCGAACGGTTAGTCGGGTGTAGAAGACAACATCTACAACTTCATGCCAATTGGCAATGAGAGGTGGGCAATTTCAATTTGACTTTCTGAAAGCCCAACCCCCTCCGTGATATGGTAAAATGCATTCGAATCCTAATACAACAAAATATCACTGTGAACTGTGATAACTATTGTGTACTTTGATAGTGGGAAATATCATTCTTCAGTAATTTCTATGCATTCACCAAGGTTAACCATCGACTGCAGTCGTTAGAACTAGACATGCATCAGTATACGTTTCAAACAAAAATATCCTCCTCTTTATCGATGCAACTGGATAGCAATGGTCGAGACAAAGTTTGCATATCAATCACGAATGTTTTGGTCTGGAATATGCACAGTACGCAACACTTCGAAGCTGAACGTACGTGGAGGATAGGTGGATATCCGTGTACCAGTTAGCACCAAATTTCGACCGTTCAGAAATTATTGCTATGATGAATTGACGTGGCTGATATCTTTTCAGTGAAATACACACAGAATTTATCGATTGACCGAACACATTCCACGAAAAGTATCGACACAACACACGCAATCGATGTGGACTCACTATGTTAGCCTGAAAGTGACAATCACGGTCATCTGAGTAACAAACGAGCGGCGTTTTATGGTACGTAGATGCACTAGCAACTATTCCTCACCACACTCTAATTATTCAAATAGAAATTATATTCAGTCACGTGCTGTTTTTAGTTGGTAATTATCTCTCACATGTTTTCATTTGGTGAATGGTTGAGGTTGCTCTATTGCTAATTATCCCATGATAACTTGCAATTTCTCACGTAAAGGATGAATTCAAGTATGTCATTTTGTTATAGAAATTGTTTTCTAGACTCACTCAACTCTGTACTATATCCGTTAGATGTATCATCTGAAAGGTAAATACATCGATCGAAAGAAATAAACAAAATCATAACACAACGTTATTTCAACAGATGAAAAACACATGGTCTAGTTGGATGCTGCTTTACTATCCACTGTTCGTGATTGTTTTGATATACAGAACAGAATACAATCGAAACTTGAAGAAAAGCAGGTTCATTGAGTGCACAAGACCATAACTCTGGTTGCACGTTGTGGTTCACCTGTTTGGAACAGCTACAGTTTCGGCGTTAATTGAACCATAATGCACAGTCTCAGCCCTTGTTGGGAAATAATTTCTTGATTTGACATAAACTACAAAACACGCCATTGTATTTGGACATTATGAAAGAACTAATGATGATTGTGGTGATACTGTTAGTGAAGAAGGATTCTTATGGAGTGATGACGATGACGCGGATTATGGTAATGATAGGAATGATAAAATTACTGATGACAAGTCATCCAGATTATGGAGATGGCTTTCGCGTTTGAGCAGTAGTTTTACCCAATTATTGGTCTTTGAAACGAAGGTATGACTTTTGAACGGACTGAAGAAAAAGGTTTGTTTCTTCCCCACTGTGCAAACAAGTAATTGATGTTCTTGTGCTGTGCAAAACTAAGTGTTATCATCGTTTACTGAACTCGTGGAAGTTATCAACGATTGAAGTCTATCTTAGTAAGTATTTTCTCTTCGCGTTCACCGTCCCATTTATTTCAACTTATTGAAATCGCCCTGAATGTGAATCCTTAGTGCATCAGATTCGAAGTACTTTAATTTTCATCGTTCATTTTTGTAGCTGACTTAGGGTTGAACACATGACAGAGGGGATTGCTCTCAGTGGAACCTGCGGCTATGGTAAATTTATGATTTTAAAAAGTTGTGGCGTCTGAAATCCTACTGTTTCCGGCGACTAGTCGTCTATTCGTTTAGAAACCCACTTTCCAGTAATAGCTGCACTTTTTTTCAAATAGTTCTTCGTATCAGAGTTACATTAATTCAATTACCGTGTTCCCAAAATCTCATCTGTCCATACAATCCCCGTTCAATTGTTATGGTTTAGTTACACTTCCTGAAGACAGGTACTTTCGATCCTATGAATAAATGTGAGCTTACTAGGTGCCCGTTCTCTCTGATTTTGTGAACAAATTGTTTATGATTTGTGTTCCATAGATACTCCTGGTTAGAAGAGAATCATCTATTTCCCCTTTGTGGCTTCACAAGCTTTTCTTCCATACGTATGCAAGCGTTGGTCAATTTAGATTGTAGTTTTGGCAACCGATGAAACATGTATTCGAGGCGGTTTGGAAAATCTGAATATACATATGTCTTCTTCAGTGGAATGAAACACTTGATTCCACATGATATTTCCCCGTTTTGCTTCCAATTTATGGATTCGAATTGGCAGAAGGGTTGTCCCAGCCGTCAACCGTTTCACAGATGTACATTTTGTATATTATATATATTTCATGTATTGTATATTCTTTTCTATCTGTAGGCATATAGATTTATATTTATTCGTGTTTTCTCTTCAGAAATGTCTGGTTCAAATATTGGTAAACTCCGTCTCACAGCTCAAACAGAGATCTTCACTATAGATCTCATTACGTCAAATGTTCACTCATTTTTTCTACTGTGTTCTTTGTCTTGGCTTTCGACGATGATCCTTTTTCTAACACATTTGCTCGACTGTCCTCGAAATTCTTTTATACTTCTCGGTCGCCTTCCCTGATATTATAAGTCATCTTTTTAAGAGATATTACTCTAAATGCTGTGTTATGGTTAAGGAACTGAACGCGGAATTTCGAAATCTCGCGCAATCAAGAAAGCTCCTGAAAGATCTCTACTAATTCCATGTAGTGGAGAAAGGAAAACGAATACGTGACAAAAATGGAAAATGTTCCGGAGCTTTATAGTAGAGCTTATCGTGTATTCTCTGCAGTATATCATATAATTCTACTGTATATACGCTCCACACTTGTCTCCCTCCGTTTTTAGGTCAATGATAAATTGATCACAAGCTGACAATCCGACGAGGATTATATATATATATATATATATATATATATATATATATATATATACTGGAAAATCCAGGTTTAGTTTTCGTATGTCAAGATCCAACGCCTATAAGCTGAATCGATTAGGCGTGGTTCACGTCGACTCGGTTTTGATAATAGACTAACACGTCGATTCATATGTATGAAGAACAGTCAGGCTTCGGAAGCTAGAAACTGCCGAAACAATAAGCATCCTTCTTTTGAGGTCAAAACTATGCACGCTACGAAAACTGGTCCAAACGCTCCAACTGCCCTGGCAAATAGTCAATTATATCGCACATGATCTTGGCAGTGACTTAAGTTAAATATCCACGGTTACGCAATCGAGGTGTTTGTGCAAGGGTTACATGACATGGTCAATGTTAACTCATCATCCGTACTCGTCTTCTCATTCAATTCCAAACACTGAATCAGACACTTATAACTCTTTCCATTAGTATCTACAATTTTTCACCAAAAAACTAAAGGAAATTCAGTGGCTTTAGAATGAAACCACGGAAAAACAAACATTCATCTACATCTTGTCTTCCTATTAAGTTAATGAGCTTATTTTGCGATCTCCAGGAAAAACCTGGAATATTTTTGTTAAATTACCCATTGAATTCTGATCTGTTTTGTCAATATGATACAGAGCTACGAATTAAAGTATTCCAAATTTATCATCGTTATGTTTCGGAGGGTACAGTCTTCAACCTTGATGGTGTTCCTATTCGTGTATTGTTGTGAAGCAAGCACTAGTTCTAATGCACCTTGTTATCCGGCTGAGTTGCTAGTCCAAACAGAAGGGCCGTGAGCAGTTTATCAGTGGATCACATCAGAACCTCGTCCGAGTGCGATAAGCATTTCACATCTACCACGAATTTGCCAAATTTATTTTGTTCCTAATATTTTAGCAGTACTGGTTTTCGGAAGCTTGCTTAGAAGTTCTAAGGTATCAAAGTAAGTGTAATCGAAGACGCTAGTGTTCATGCTGAGCGTTGTCGTAGCAATGGACCCAGCAATCAAAAAGATCGATTTTCTGTGGTGTTTTGAATCTAAATGTTGCTAATGGGGACGAATCAAAACTACTGTATCATCAAAAGGTAGTTGAATAGGATTCTTAAACATAGGATTGCACAAATTACCACCTTTCAGCGTGATTCTACATTCGTTTGCGTATTTTTTTTAACAACTTCCTGTTCTTTCCATTGAAAGATTTGTTTTTGTTGACTTGTGTTGTAAGATCGTATCGAATATCACAAAAAAAACAGAAATATGGCTGACTTACGCAAAAGGATCAATGAAAACAACATGCCCAGCAGTATTATCCGATCAGGTTGGCAGTGCATTTTCAATGGAAACGATTAGATCAGATATATTATCCCCCGCTTTTCTGAAGTAAAAAATGTGTGCATATATATATATATATATCACCAGGAATGAATTAACCAATAACATACCAACCGATCATTGTGAACGCTCACACGCAAATTTTCTTTTCAGCCATCCATCTCTGATTTTCTCAAGAGTTAAAGAATGCAGTCAAACACTGGGTCTTGTGAAATAACAATGGCCTGTTTACTTGGGTGATCCCGGTTCTTTGTTAACGTGGTCCATCTGCCATGATTGAACACATTCACGGTGAATTTTGATGGTAAGGTATTTGTGCTTCTAACTGGTCTTTGCCAGTTTATTTCGTTATGTGTTAACAGTCTGGGGTCTCGGATTTTCTTGTTTTGTTTCTTGAACTCTTCATATTTGGTGAGGGTGAAGAGGCCATCTATGTGACTAGACGAAGTTTGTTCAGTGATGGAATTCATTGATAATGGTAAGGCATGCATGATTTGACTTGGTCTCATTGACGAACTTCAATAGCAATATTCTAAGAAAATAGTTACCCCATGAATGCCAGAGCAACGAGCTGGTCATTAGCAAACAGCAATAAAAGCACTTTCCGTTTTTATGAGTAGAGTGTTGTCATTCTTTAAAGACTGATTTTCAGAAAACTATTTTCAGGGTCATAGAAACGACAAATTTCTATGTATGTACTGCCGTCACGTCTAAGTGAACCAAACCAATGGCTCTATCTGATACTCCAATTCGCGTGGAAATGTTTTTTAACCACACAACGCTTCTACAAACCACATGTTAGATGACTTGAAAGAGTTCGTCGTGCCTGAGATAAATGGGGAAACCCGTTGGATACCAGTTTGCTTTTGATCAAAAATGACAACGGCAATGAAAGTGTCTAAGGTGTTCGTGACTGAGGTTTTCCCCCTCTTAGTTAACTCCCCCATGTACGGCCACCACAGTTTAATTCATCCTCTCGTTTGACTGATTGATTGATTCTTGCTGGTTAGAAGTTTCTGGATTTACTGATAGTACAGAAATTGAACTGCGCTGCAGCTTCGTTCGCCCGATTGCTACGTGTACTGCTTTTATTTTCCCCACTATGTTCTCAGGTTTTCATTTGGCTGTGATTCTGTTTCTTTCGGTATATTTGTGCTTGTCGTATTGTTTGAGAAAAAAGATTTATCGATAAACAGTTATTTTATTGGCATTTGTTTTGCTCATCCTAGTCTCGCTCTATTTATATTGTGCTTAGCGCTAGGTAGACTAAAGCTCTACTAGATTGACGGATCAAGAGCTCGGAACACGCGCTACAAAAGATAATCACATTAGTAAAACTGCATCCTTCATATCCAGAACTTGGACCTCTTTACCACCGCATCACGGTTATTCCAGCTTATTCTTTCTTTCGTTTATCATGTTCTGGAGTACTTCAGAATGTTGAAGAACACACACTGTGTACAATTTTAATGAAACGAGTAGCGCTGCTTTGTAAGGGTTCGGCTCACCTCGAATATCGTTGGGCTGAGTAGAAAGTTGTTTTAAATAATAAAACTTTATCCGAGTTCTGTGCTTCATGGTGTGAGAATTATTTGATATCTTTCTTTGTGGAAATACATTTAAACAAGATTAAAGCGTCGTATCCAATTAGTTACGCTTCATATCATTGGGAACTGAAAAGGAGGCATACGGACTAGCAGATGAAAGCATCGTGATCTCAGGCAATGTAAACGACTGTATATGGTTCATAAACTTGAATTATGTCGACGTCGAAGTACAAGTGTCCCTAACCGTCATTTGGTCTTCGTTACAATAACAGACCGGTGGTTATCTGCATCTAAATGAACCCAAACGGGTGACTTTTATGTTATCAATAGGAACTTTGTGGATACTAGCCTCCTCATTCCCGAAACGTGGTCGTAGACTGACTACCGTTTCGCCTGTTCTCGCTACAAACAAAATTCCACAAAAGTGCACTGTGGACCACAGGAAAAGCATGTATATACATTACCAAGACTAGGGTCCAGACGCAGAGCTGAGTGAGACATTCAGTTAAGAGCTGATTAGTCAGTGGACAACGCAAAAGAAAATATGATTGCTTCAATCATGTTGCAGACAAACTAGGAATTTTTCGCGAAAATCTCTCCAAAGCTTCATATACAGCCAATCATTTTCCGTGCATAGAGATCTGTTACCGTTGTTGCAGAGAGAAGCGCTGTCACCGCCACCTAAATTGATGTGCTGTTGACGGCACACGGGCCATCTGTTTTACCAGAAGCCAGTTTGCTTCTTGCTTTTAGTGATCAGAACATCGTTTGAAAAGTTTCACAAACAGTGGGGTAATGACATTATTTGGGTAAACAAGAATTCTACTGCAGCTCATTTTGCATGACCGGAGAAGAAGTACATTAGATGTGCCGGTTAGATTGGTAGAAAATGAATCTTGCTGTTTTTAGGATTTAGTGTAATTGGGGTCCTTCACATCACTGTTTTGTTTGGATTTTGAAAATTGTCTCTCAGCAACCGCAATGACGATTGGCTCAAATAACAGCATATGTTTATGAAAACGAATACTATAATATATATATATATATATATATATATATATATATATATATATATATTATATTCGGTTTTGGCAAAGAAGTTTGCGTGCATTCAGACACAGAAGTATACTTACGGTCCAATGTAAATCAGTCTACGACTTTTATCATGCCTCGGATAATATCATGAACACATTCCAACTTGTACTTCGTTTTCCTCCAACGAACTTGACAGTCAAAGCCACACTAATTACAATGATATCTCTACTACTATCTCGAAGCTCAGCTTGAATAACGAAATATAGTTATCCACTTAACTTCACGGATGTTCACTTTCCCTTTCGTTGTTCTTCCAGTTTTCGATCAAATCTGTTAGATCAATCATAGGCGTTAATTCGAGCCATTATCAAACTGCATGTCATGAGAAATTTTTCTACTCAATGTATGGTTTGAGCTTCATGATTTACTTAGGATATACCACGTAACTGTAAAACGATACCTGTTTGTACAAAATTCAGTGTTATTTCGGATAATATTTTGCTGCTCTATGGATAGTGAAATTTGTGTTACCTTGGTTTCAAGTTTAGGAGGCCCTGGGCAATTTAAGCTGAATTGTGAAAAGGTATGAAAATAGATTTTGTTTGATCAACAATATTACAGAAATTATCCAAACCCGTATTTAGATTGAGTTACTACCTGGATATTTCGTTAAAAGCCGCCTCTTCGACCAACAAAGTATACATGGTCACATCTCTGTGTGACGATCACGACGAACGTTTTTATAATTTGCAAATTTCATGCTGTGTAAAACTGAGTCTTAGAGATGACTGTGAAACATTTCGGCAAATGAGAGTTCCAGTTCGCATCACTGTGAGCTTTGGTATTGTTGTGTTCACAATTCGGTAACAGAAGAAGGGCTTATGTGTATGGATAAACGTATACTTCCGTAGTAACGTACGGTAAGCCCCAGTGCAAGCGAGCAAGTGCAAACGCAAGCATGTATGCAGGTGCGTAAGCCAGTGATGCCTGTAATCGGAAACGTAAGACAACCGTACAATTGGATTAAGTCGTGCTAGATCGCGCAACACATGAAAGAACCTGATTGGCCAGTGCTGTCCGAGAATAAGCATGCAAACGTCAACTGTGTACGTGTGTGCACGGCTGCAAGAGTGCGTCCATGATTACACGGGGTGTAGATCATGCGTGCGTGTGTGAGTACATGACTGTATGAGGCAAACATATCAGGTATCAAGCTCACGTGAGCACTCCACATTGATCGTTTATATTGTTATCAAGCGTGCGATGATAAGTTTCACTGAAACGGAATTTTCTCTTTACCGAAAACTTAAGAAGAGGCGTAAAAGCCAATTACTTAAATCTTGTGACATATCTTTCTCTGTGTTTTAACTCTAATATGCAGATCAATTATCGAGCAAAAAACGGAAAAATACTACTACATCTGCATATTTTACAGGTGGGAGACCCAGCTAATGGAATAAATAGGTCAATGTTATGTGCATTTCGCTTGAAAAAAAACAAGGCCGGAAACTCCTGCCTTTATTCCAGCTCCAGAATATTTCTAGACAATTTAACCTTTGTTGGGCAAAAGGTAGCGGGAACTTCCAGTGCGGTCGCCATCAGGAGACACGAAGGCAGGATTATAATCCCACAAAGGAGGGCACGTATTGATTCCATCAGGGAATTCAAATCACGAAGTCGGTCATTTTGGCAAAAGGTTTGTTTCTCCCATGAGCGCTCAGCAGATGGTGAGTTGGAGAATGCTCAGAAAAACGCTTTTTGCCATACAATTTTTACACGAAAAGTTATCCCGGCGGATGCCAATATGTCATACCAACCGATACTATTGACTTTATTCTAATTAAGCCATGCCAAGGTTTATTTGTTGGCTCCAATTAGAAACATCATTTATATTGGGGAAATCTTCGTCGTTGAAACTGAAAATGCCCCCTAAATCAATGAAAATACGTCATCCAGTTAGGTGACAGATTTGCAAGACAACGTTTCTTGCTGCTTTACCAGAGGTTTATGAAAGTTAAACAAAAACGACTTGTCTGTTCGTTATTCTCTGTAAGACCTGAGCAAGCTTCAGTAATTTCAAAGCCCAGATCTTAAAATTTCTCTGATAGCGTGAATCTAATCCGACGGTAAAAATTCCTCTGTTCTGAAGATAGTAGTCGGAAACCTACCAGCATACCGGCCACCGAATTAAAAAGAACTCTATGTGATTGAGCAAAAGATAGAAATTTATGTAAGCACCAACTCAGTGAACTGTTTGTTGATGTGACCGGAAATGTTGAGTGATGAAGGCAGGTAAAATGTTTAGACTTGCGTATGAACACAGTGTTCTTATAATGTTTCGGCTAGTCAATGTAAAAAAATTTGTTCAATTTTACCACAGATACTCATACTAAAGGCCTAACTAAGACCGACTAGCATTGCAAATATATGATTTTGGCTTCACTTTGAGCAAAGTTATTCACCACTTACAAGGAGACGTCAAGGGTTATTGTCAGCCGACTTTGATATTTTGGTCAAGAGCATTTTTCATCTGCAAACATAAAACATGTATAAGTGGTCTAAATTATTCAATCCTGTACTATACACGGATCCGGTTTTCTTTATTGTATACGCGGAATTTCTATCAAGGATACATCTTCTCCGGAAACATACAACCGGCTTTGCGGTTGTGGCTGCTCAGCGGGTAGAAGCACCCTATTTTCTCCTGTCCAATCATCGCAATACTTGAGTACTTTACCGTTAGTTCGCAGCTTCAGTCTCATTCAAATTGTATGGATCTGTCATAAGTGGAGAGTTTATTTTGAGAATCACGCGGAGTTTATTCCAAAGGTAATTAGTCGGTTAACACGGCTACCGTACAGAACAAATACACATAGACCCATATTTGGACTTCCGCTTTGGGAATTAAAGTACTGTGTCTGAATGACTGAACGAAATTCCCCAAGAAGCAAACGAACGGTTTCACGGTTACTTCAGCTCATGAGACGAGTGCCTACGGTACTCTTCTGCCCAATCACCCCCGCACTTCGGCTCTCCATATCAGATTTTTCACATAAATCTAATAGGAATGGTAAGGAGCGTGCATGGACAGTAAGTCCAGACACAATAACGCAACGCGTACATCAAAAATCAAAACTTGGGACCATGTCCTCGTTCTGAAGGCTGCCACTGACGTTTGGCATGTTGAGAATATACTCTGATAACATTTGAAGAGTCACCAGCCTGATAATGAGACGTATAAGCTCCAATACCGGGGAATTGACTGAAAAACGGCAAGGCACTATTTGCTAGGTGATTGAATTCACGGTTTCCCAAATTAATTTGACGAACAGATGGTAAAATATTACTCTCTGCCAGTGGGAGTTTTCATTCACATTTGTTGATATACTTCATGTTTCCATCCAATTCCGACTGGGGAAACAACCCCACCCCACTCTATTTTTCAAAGCTTCTTTCAATGATTGTTTGGTAATATGAATAATTTATGTGTAGCTAATTAGATAGAGTCGCGATTCACTGCCATCCTGTCTACATGAATGCACAGGCCAGAGTCTGGTTCTTTTCGGAAATTACCCAGAGGAATATCTTCCCCGTCCGCACAACCAAAAAGGTACCGATTTGTCAGTTATTAGGTTGGTCGAACTTGGTCAGTTGTCCCATTTTGAGTGGGAATAAACAAGAGGATTCCCTTGTTCAATTGGCCTTTCATCGATTTGTTGGAGTTTAGGTTGTCAAGACTACGTCTTGCCGAAACCAAGTACCAAAACATTTGGCTGTGCACAAAGTGCTCTTTGTATGTGTTCATAATGTTTTCAACCTATTCGAACATTCTAACCAAGTTAGTGCATCACGTGTACTATTCAGAACAGAGAACAGTTAAGGTGTCTAATGTACAGACGCAATATTTACTAGGATATTCAGTTTGTATTAGCTTGAATGTGCATTTGCACAATTACCAATGATCTGAGACGCAGTTGACAGTTGAGCAGCGAGTAAATAGCCGTGTGTATACGCTCCTTTAATAGCCAAAACGCTATGTATTCAAGCCATGAGTTTAAGATATGGTCTGGTCGAATCCATAATCCATCTGAGACAATGACATCGATCTAGAAGCGAAGATGAAAGGATGGGAAGATTTAGAGTCTTTTGTGGAATAGAATCATTGTCCTTGAGACATATATCTGACCAAACAGTTCACGCGGGAGCATTAGCTGGGTAATAAATGTTGACTCTGCAGCCCTACCCATGCACGAAATTTGTGTTTACCTGCTTCATCGCAGAAAAACAGACTAAAATGGAGCCATCACGAGAATTGATGACTGTTGCGACAGATCACAGTATATCTGTTTACTCCTCCATGTTCATCTGTATTCGGTGGGAATATGTGATAATTCTGTTCGTATGCAATTCGAGAAAACCCAGTCGGACCAATCCGTGTTCGTTTGTTCAATGAACACTCTGGTCAGTATCCATGCCTTTTCGAACACAAACAAACGCATCATGCTTGTATGAATAATCACATTACAGTCGTTTATATTGATCATTGCAGCATGCATATCTAGCGCTCATGATCCACTCCAACATCATGTGACGTTGTTTGACAAGTATGGGTCTACCAGTCGTACTGCTCATGGATCAATACATGCGTGCATACGCCTTCCGTTGAGTGTTCCATGCCTACATAAGTGCCGTATGTTATGTGCTGTCACCAACATCTTCCAGTAACGGTTTGTGTATTTTCTGATTCCATTTCGGGCATTGCGGTCATTACGGAATACCACAAAACTGTGCTGGTGTTGAGTGTTTGGGTTTCCAATCCGAAGTCGATTCGGCTGAGTTCTTACCGCGGTCGGGACATGTTTGTGTGTAGATACACTTCCTAGATTGGAGTGTTCCTCCGAAAAAAGGATCATTTGGAGGTTAGTTAGACACTGTTAGTCGGTGATCGAATGGCTGGAATGGCAACCTTTACCGACGGACTTGTCCTGCACCAAAAGTTGTGAATTCATGTCAAGTTAGACGAGATTAGTTCATTGTACGGTTGGACAACTTAGGCCACAGGGCAAAGTGCACTCTTTTCATTGTCTGAACGATTTCCGCTAGGAAGTCACTTCCACCTCTATTTGCTCTCTGGCCAGCTGTTAGTCTCATATTTTACAGTATCATACCACAAAGTACCCACGGAATACGTAGTACTGAATTGCTAGTTCATTGTATTGATTTACTAAATTGAGTTGGTAATCTGAAAACATTGTATTGTATTGAATATTTCATCAATTTACCAAACTCAAATTTCTGCCAAATGGAGAGAAACTGTTCCTTGACTCTTTGACGTGAGCATGAAAAATACTGTAGAAATAAAACTGGTTCATTCATCGAGGTCAGTGCGAAGTTCCTCTGTGACTTTCATCTTGCCAACCAGAACACAGGCCAAGCAAGGTACCGTAGAGTCACGATAAACTTTCATGCTGAAGGGGATAAGTTTAAATGCGGAAAGTGTGGAGGGATGCAAAAGCATGCAGATAAGTCATGGCACAGGGACGGGTGGGGTTCGCAGGTATCTTCCTGGCTGTAATGTAGAAATCGCAAAATTTGAAGATGACAGAGCCCATGGAAATCAAAGGGACACGACTGATAATGGCTAGGCCGTGTTGTAGTGTTATAAAATCTTTCTTGAATGGACAAGCAAAAATCATAAGAGAGCAGTAGAGTGAGATTAGGGGAATAAATTGATGAACAAAAGAAAGCAATTGATAGCTCATGTGGCACCAAACTGCCCCAGACTACGAAGTTGAAACGACAGTCTACGTAGTTTTGTTCCACAATCAAGAATATGAAAACACCACTGCAAATTGGTGCTGATTGTGACATCTAATTATTAAACCCAGTCAGCTCTGGAAATGAGGCACTGTTGATGATTGATTGCTTATTGAGATAAGAGGAACGAAAAAGGGAGAAAGTGGACCATAATCACTTGGGAATGTTGAGATGTAGTCCGGAAATGAGAGAAATAATCTGAATACTGTATAATTTCTAGGAAAATGAATCAAGTTCTTCTTGGTTGGAGAGAGACTGAAAAAGCTTACCGTTATCAGCGTACTTAAAACGTTGTGCTTGGGGTGCAGTGGTTTATTCAGTGAAATGTGAGGTGAGGAGAAAGGGGAGAGAACAGCAACCTGAAGAACACTCGAGTTGTTAATCAAGTGACCTGACAAAATGGTACAGACTCTAGCAAGTTGAATTTTGCCAGGAATGTAGCCTTTCAACCACGAGGGTAAAACACTGGGACAGACAAAACAAGGCGAAAAGCTAACATATACATAAAAAATGACTCACATTGAGATAAGAATCCAAGAACAAAAGGGAGAAGCTTTCGAAAATTCGGGGCAGCGTAGAATTCAGGGAGGTCCATGTACTAAGCAGCTGAACGAAACTGTAGCGAAGTACGGTTACGATACAGCCAGTATGCCAAAAAATCTGGTATTGGCACGAATCAATAAATAAGCCACAAAAGGATGAATTCTAACTGTCTATGTATTATGCAATGTAATGCTCGGGTATAAACCACTATGATATTTTATAAACGGAGAAAATACACCACGAATGTCTGACTTTTGCGGCACACGTGCACGCAACTCACGAGTCACCAAACACAAGAAGGTGCAAACTCCGAATACGAATAATGGCTGACATTATGATTCCCGGGAGAGCAAAATCACAATATTTACGAGCCACATTATACTCACTCACACAATAAGTTACACCTTTCAATTCTCTTCTTATGTCATACATTTAGGAGAGTAGAAGAGATGGGTATTTTTGATTCCTGATACATAGCTAGGCAAAAATCGGATCAACTTCATTGGCCATGGTGGCAAATGACGCATCAGCTGCCCGCGTGTACAATGTTAATTGATGCCAAATTTTTCATCGTGATCAACGAAAGGAAAAACACTAGAAACTATAGCATCGAATGACCAGCACGGTTCATTAGTTTGCCGAAAATAACACATTAGTGTCGACTGAAATTATTAGTGTTGTTGGTCCACTGTCCGAGTTTACTCTCCAAAGGACATCTAGTCCAATCTATCCTGTTTATTTACTGGCTACCCAAATTATCAGCAGCAGCAACAGCCAAAACGCAACTGCGGCTTTATGGAAATAGAAATATTGAACAGACGTTAGGTATCTGGAACACAGCTGCGGGACCTGAACTGGTTTGGCTTGAATGATTTTTTATATACCACTTATAAAAGACAGGAAATGAAACACAATCGAGAGCCACTCTTTGAAGTAACCGCTTTAATAACGGCAGATGGTTCCGTGGCGTTTTCTTGATCGTCCGTCACACTTTCTTGACAGAATGACTGGATTTGATTCGATCTTGCAATTGCTGGGATAAGCCTCTTAGTCTGCTCTCCTTTAGAAAAAGTTAAAAATGTGTGTGCTCGGGTTGTCATGTTTGTCATATCTTGAAAAAACACTGATTGTTCTTGAAGTCGTCATGTCTCATCCTATAATTTCAGTCGTTCCCTAGAAGCTTCGCGGTTCGCTGGCTTCAAAATATATTCACAGATCTACTACATGGTTTTATCCAAGGTAAGAATTAGAGGATCAGACTTTGCCCACAACATTGAATAGCTCTACCCAATGGTCAGCAGTAAAGAGCACACAGCTGACAGTGTACAATCAAGGGTAACGTCAGAGAAAGTGAAGTAGACAGCCAGTGATCGGATATCCAAAATCGTGGAGTAGACAGAAACTGCCTAGGTCAATGAGCGGACCAAAGAGCGGTTGGCGTCTGCCTGAACTGACCAGAATTAAATAAACCAGTCTGAATGCTACCAAACAATCCAGCCAGGTGGGCCGTTTAGAAATGTCGGTGGACCAGTAGGCTTTCATGCTAGAATTTGGTTATGATCAGCACCCGTCTTGTATGAAACGTACGTTGTGTACTCCTAAATCGAGATAGCTGGCAGCCGGGATGGTCTTGTCAATAGAGCTATGGGACCATATAAGAAAAGTCACTATTTATAGTGCACGTGAAACAGGCAAACACTGAAAAGATGTACTAGTATTTTTTTAAAGTTCCGGTTGTGTGCCCTGAATAGTACTTCTCGATAAAAATAATGGAACAATTTAATCCTGCCAACACTCTCAAACATCCGTCAGACTGAAATGTGAGTGTATAGGTCACATGGCTAATCAATACGTTAATCTATCAAAGGTCTGAACAGTCAGCTACTTGGTGCCGCTACGGTCTGATTGGGGCTTCTCTTCAATCCCATCCTCATTCGTTTCAGCCTTTTTTTCTCATAGCTGGGATATTCCAGGTTCATGTCTCAAGCATTTTTAGTGGAATGACTATTAGGATAAAGCTTGTGCGGTCTTTCGTTTTATGGCTTTACAGTGGGTTGAAAAATCACGAGTCCATCAGAATTAGTTTGATATTTATGGCCTATGTGGAC
Organism: Fasciola hepatica; assembly: GCA_948099385.1. NCBI lineage: Eukaryota > Metazoa > Platyhelminthes > Trematoda > Plagiorchiida > Fasciolidae > Fasciola > Fasciola hepatica. The sequence goes on from CANUEZ040000133.1 coordinate 2,492,963, forward strand.
AAATTGTTCAATCACTTTTCATAAGGTCCACTTACAAACTATATTATCAAAGGTAGTTTCTACGGTACACACATTTTCATGGTGTACAGCCATGTGTGAACGACCTGAGCAAAGACGTCCATCATTGTTCTCACATTTTTCTAGCAGCAAAAAGGGTTGGAGTAATTCGAAACTGGATAAGCAACTTTGAAATCAGTAATTAGTCAGTCATTGACAATCTCAATTGATGAATTGTCCAGAAAACCCACATGAACGAACAGAGTGCCGCTCAGATTCACCTTAACCGTCTCTGGTCAGAGTCATTAGTACCCTGCTGAAATTCGGTATTTTATCACATCCAGATTTAAATTGTGCCCCTCTTAAAAAGGAGTTCATTTACATCATTCATGTAAGGCCCGCCCATTTTGGTTGCGTAACACCATACACAACGTGCTCAATATATATTGGAGAGGAGATTTATTTAGTTAAACTTGCCAAAATATCAACATTCTTCTTCAGAATGTTTAACTTTCACGATTATATGTCAACGATTTTTCCGGCTGAAAACATACTACAGTACACTTGACGTAAATGGATAACTTTACGCTGTAAACTGCCATGACAATCTCTCTTACGTAAGAAAAAATGTACGAACCAGCGGAACAACAATTTGTTTTTGTACCTCCTAGATCATTAGGTGTTTTCTCGACTGAATATCGGATGAATAATACTGTTTAACTTTCGCGTAATTCATCCGATCACATTTATTGCGCCCTGACCTGGCAGTCCCAGTTGGTGCATTCTTTACAAATTTCATTTGTCTCTAGTAGGCAGAATAACAATGTGCAATCAGGTATGTGTGACCTGCACGGAGAGGTGATCCGTGAAAGACAACAATCTCATTAATCCGCTTTTTCCAAAGAATACTTCCGACGAACTAATTTCAGTATTGTGTGCTCTGATGTGTATGATTCTATCAAATTGACCTTAGGAGTTTGACTGAACAGTAGCAAGCAGAACAGAGCAACACTGACGATCTTTCATAGTATTTTCCCACACAGGAATGAGACTCAAAAAGAATTCAGAGTTGAATCACTGGGAATAATTTCTACAAGATCAAACATAAAATAATATTTCTTCTTCTGTGATTTGAGTGATTTTGACGGAAATAAAATCACTAAAAGCCGAACGGAATATTATGCTCACCACGACAGGTTTTCGATGGCTGCAAAGTTTGTTCAAAAAATTCGAGTTCACCTCGATTCAGTCGGAATCATGACACGATCTAATTCCACTTTACATTACAGATACTACTCGCTCTTGCTAAACAATAGCGTTTATAGTATATTTTAGCTAGTGAGAATGCTATCAGATGCATGAACTGGAATTCAAACGCATGTCAGGATTTCGACCGAATCGAAGTGATCCCGGATTTTCGGATAGACTGTACTTGGTAATTCGATGGCAAACGTTTCATCACCAGTCAAGGCTACATCAGCAGTACGCACGTGTAGTTCATTGCAGTGCTTTTTATTTCGTGATATGTTCATCCTGGATGTAATCCTGGCCTCTCGGTCAGCCTTAATCTAAGACTAATACCATTGAGAATTTCGCCATTCAACAAACACTCAATGCTCTCATTCTCGTATGGCGAGAATAGAAGAATAAACGACGACAATTGATTTGATGTTCCCGAGAAAATTTATGAATATGTTCACTTGACATTCGAATATCAATAAGAAGTCCAAAATTCGGAAATTCGACCTTCTGACCAGTAAGATTTCAAAGCGTAAATTATTAATTCGGTCAAATTCCTAGAAAACGGTGTTTGAAAACACAGATCTATCTTTCCGATGCTTCACTTCAGAATAAACGCAGTACACGTACCGGGTTTTGGGAAACCGATGATGGTAAAAATAACCCAGAGGCCGTTTTTTGTCTGCTTTCTGCAGTGAAGATTGGTTCGCGCCAATTCAAAATAACACTTTTGACTTCTGTGTTTGCAGACGGTTGAACCTTCAGCTCTCCTAGCTAGCACCTTGTTTGGTGTCTCTCTAACAATTAAACGTGATGAACACTGTTTTATCGCAAATTGTTTTTCACCAGGCCCACACGCTTTTACTGTTTCTGGGAAAGTGCTGAAACTTCTGGCTTTTTACCTGTTACCCGAGCCAATCTCGGGGTCTAATTTGCACCTGATATTCTAGAGTACTAAACACTTCTTTATATATGGCTTGGGGAAGATCATCAATGATAGACAAATCACTAATCAATCATCAATGGATCTGATTGTATCTGGAATTTATTATTTCCAAGATCTGGCTTCAGCTGTTTATCTGGACCTTAGTAAGGAAGCTTTAGCACATCGCGCAGCTGTCGCATTTAGGCAAAGTACAGACAATTTCTTCCTGAAAAGTTCATTTTTGGATTTGAGTGAATTGGCAAATATACCTTCGAACGGCAATGACCAATGTAGCTGACTTTCTCTGGTTATCACTTCATCATGACCTGTTGTCTCGGTCTTAGAGGTACAATTATATGTTGATCAAAGGGAAATTGACCTGGGCTTGGTTGCTGTACTCATTTATGGGTAAAATCCAGCTTCCAGCCTTTGATTGATTGAGTTGTCTATTTATGGTCCAATGGGATGGTTGAAGTTTGATACCCGGGAACTGTGTCACACTACCGGAATCTAAGCATCTCAATGATGATGTGAGACCTCTTGACATGAACAGTATGGCTGCCATTTCCTCCACCGTTTAATGCATTGCTTTCCGTAATTTTGAATCACCGTTGCATAGGAATGTTTCCTTCAAGGTAACGTTCGCGGTTTGGATGAAAAGAGAGCTTTTTCCGCAGCACCAGCATAATATGGGTAACGAAGTACCTTTCGAAGATCTCGATAAGCAGTGTCATTTAACTACCAGTTCAACTCTGTTGCACAGAATCGGGAACCTTTTAAAAGAGCTAGTTGGCGAACAAACTCGTTTTCAGTGGTTCATACTCATGACAAATTATTACAGTATATTAATAAAGTTTATTTGATCGGATCAAATAGACATAAGGCGGAAGTGACAGAGGTTATTGGTGGCAAGTCAGGAGAAAGCTTATTTTTTATGTTACCAATACAATGTTTCAATCCCGTGCACTGTCTAAATGATCCAATCCCTTTACTTGTAAAATTTTATAATGCCATGGTATGAGTATGAATCATTGAAAACGTGCTAGTTCACAATCTGTGATTTTCAAATGTCCGCGGGGGGAGTAGTCAAAGAATTGGGAGCCCTAACAGTGACGAGCACTTCTGGCATACCCTCCCGGCCAAAGCACTTTCTGAAAGCCCGGATCATAAAAGACAGGATTGATGTGCTTGTCTGAAATATTTTGGGATATTTTGTGTGAATCAATCCATACGATAGTGTGATGTCCATCCAGAAACGGATCACGGGAATTGGGATGCACACGACGCCCTGGAATTCAGTTGTTAGTCCACGTTTTCCAGTTATTTGATTGCTTCGTGTTCATTCAAGCAAACCTTGTAGTTCTTGATGTTTCTACAGATGATGAAATCCATATCTGGACATCAACATATTGTTGAAATCAGTGAGTTTACCTTATCCATGACCAAATTACCCTTACGGAATTCTCTCATGACCGTCTCGCGCAAACGAGAAGATATAACTAACTAGTTGCAAAGACACTGCAACTCCTTTTAGTTGAATGTATATTCTTTTTACCTCATTTTGCCAGCCTTTGTTGAGATTCAAAATCATGGACGAGGTTTATCATTTACTATAACTCCTTAGCCCAAACCTCTTGATAGAATCAGCCTTTGTAATGATACCGATCTATTCATATGCTATGAATTGTGGATATCTTGGTAACTAATCAGCATGTGGGGTCAGTTTCTGAGACCAATGACGAATGACGTAATTATAAGTGATACGAGCGAAAATCCATCTTTGCATCATAATAGTTGCGGAATGATCAGCGGACTGATTGGAGTTATACGGGTAGTATAACAGTTAGTCATCGACCATAATCATAATCCCCAACCAAGATATTGATGGCTCCACTCAGAATAGGGCCAGTGCTATCTTTGTTCTGTTCGAGCATATTCCTTAAAGAGAAGTGCCGTGTATAGTAATGCAGATAATCCGGTATCCGACCTAATCATTTACTGTACCAAGGACAACGTCAGAAGCGCCCGATACTAATATTGTTCGCGTTAGTGTTGGGATCAGAGCCAGGGATGACCACTCAACTATGCCGTCGATAAGATCACGACGATATAAATAAACCTACGAATAACGATTATACTCTTTGGCTAAGTTGACGTCGGTAATACTTCTCAGAACTGATTTTCAAGGTGTTTACGTATTGCTTTTATTAAAAATCTAATAGGATGGGTACGGCGAAGTGTTGTCAACTGATCTGGAGTTTCGCAAGCTAACAAACCAATGCCCGCAAAGCGATTGACTCCCTTTGGTGGATGTGCACTACGGGTTATTCCTAATGTGTCGGATGAATAAGTTTTTCAGAGCTTGCGTCTAGTTTATTGTTGATGTGAGCGCCGATATTGGATGATGAATCTTATCATATACAAATAAACCTACCGCGAACTACTTATTCAAGCTGGTGTCCCCGTACTCAAAAGCCATAACTTTATTGTCATTTGGAAATGCATTTGAACTGAATGAATTCAAGTTCAGTTGAGAACGAAGGTAATTGGGAGCCATCTTAGGACGACATTGATGACAACACCGTCAATTTTTTTCGTTTTGAACTCCTTTGCACGGCCCGAATCATATCGTTAATTCAATGGCGAGGTGTTTGCCCTAATAGATGGACGTTTTTATACCTTCTCTTGTGAACTTCTCTAATTTACCCTAGTGAAAGCCATTACTTTCATTCTCAGCCTGATAGCCCTGAAGCTTGAGTTTTGACCGGTGTACTATTTGGGTTCACATTTTTATTTCTGCAACTTATTATGCAGCTGAACTGAATGAACTCTTCGATTCACGGATCCAAGGTAGGTTTTATCTATCTTGACTCCTTAGTGGGCGGTTAGTTTAATTGTTAAGAAATACCGTTTCAGTTTCCCAACAACCTTGGGTCTGATTATTCTTGACAATTTTACATAATATACCGGATGTTCTGGTAGAATTTTATTGCTCAATAACACAGCGTAGACAACCTACCAACGATTTCGACTACGCTATGTTGTTGAGCAATAAAATTCTACCATAACATTTCACATGGCGCATCGATTTTTCGATACACTTCGAACCGATCTCGGTTCTGACACATTAATACCGGATGCTCACTTGTATGTCTGTCCTGCAGACAGCTTCAATTTGCTTTCAACGGAATGCTGTAGCCTATTTAGGGAATTTCATTCATCCCGTGGTTTCACGTATATCTCAAAATCAATTTGCTCCAGGTAGAACAATGAAGGTTTTATTCAGAGCCAAGACCAAATCTCATGGAGCGACATGGGCATTCTAACGAACTTTCGAGACTCGAAGGAATTTCAAATTTTGACCTAGGCATATTAGTTTAACCCAACCTATCTTCATTTTGCCATCACTGGAAGGGCCTTTATAATTTTTCACTTATTCAGTGCTGCCAGACATAAGCTTTTACATTCGTGCCGATAGATTATTTTCCACATATCTGATTGAATTTTACCCCAAGTAAACTATGTACATCGAAGACTACAGACAAAATCAGGATCAGATGGCTATTAGAATCTATCAAGTTCGAGCTACACGTAATCAAACCTGCTGTTTGGGCAGTGACCACCGATAAATTTTGAATGATACGGGGACCCGCTTTGCAGCTGAAGGGTGACGCACCGAGCAAGCAGCCGGCTACTGTAGATGTAACGGTGGTTAATAACTGTTTCTTTTGGGTGGCTAACACTTTAATTGCTATGATGGAAGTTCTTTTGAGTTCTGTTTACTTATTGCTAGTTTTAAATTCTAAAGTATCTAATCCGACTGATTCTATGCTTCTTTCCCCGTCATATACACTGACCTAACTTTCAAATCCATGAAAATTATGCTCTAAGTTTTCGGATATACCGCCCAAATTGGTGGGGTGCTTACTGTCAGTTCATACAGCGCATGCTATTCCAACTTATTCCCGTCCGTTTGAAATTTCCCTTGAAAATGCTGTTTGGAAAATCACACTTCTTATCCAAATCATAGCAACTGGTCTTCAAAAATCACTACCGAAGCCCGCTATGAATGTGTATCAACGTAGGCTAACGCGTACAAACCTGTCTTCCTCCATCTAGTTGGATTCCTTACAAACTCAAAGGTTGGGACCAAAGCAGTGAGAATAAAGCTTTCTTGAACACAGCCTTCGGTCACCTTTTTAATTTGCTTCATTTATGGTGCTATAAGATTGTTTATTAGAGGCAGAGAATTCTCCTCTAGGTGGATATAACATTTACCTGGTTCAGAAGACCCAATAAAATACACAGACACGCTCCATCCTCCTTATTAGAACCGAAGTTGAAGCAATCAAGGAAAGCTCACCTGAAAACACACTTTCTAATCAGCCTCTGAACAAACAACCCGTGTCAGCATTCTTTGCTTTGTTGTTGGCCTATGCAAGAAGCATCCGAATAGGGAAAGCAATCAGGTGTGCATTTTAAGCACTGAACCTTAAATGATTGTGTGCATGTGTACGTAGCTGTGTGTGCGTGTGTGCTTACGCGGAAACACTGAAATTACGATATGTGAATTTATATAAATTTGAGATATTTCGATAACTCCATCGACCCTAAGAAAACACTTCTACACATAGCGGTGAAAACCACCGCGTTCAATCTGAAATGATCTCGTCAGTTTTTGCTACAATCATACGGCTTCTGATCTTGATCGCGCTTCGTTCGCGTAAGTTAACTAGATTTGTTGATTTTTGTGAGATGAGTACCAAAAGAAACCCATTGGTGATTGTCGTTGTATTGATTTGTAATGTTCCTAGTCCATCCTTAGTTACTGAACGTTGGAATACACACACAAACAAGAATCACGTGACTTATGGAGTGGTTCATCATACGTAATCAACGATCAAAGGGATAGAGGGTTTGTGTAAGCTCATAACCGATGAAGACTAGACGTTATATCGTGTATTGTTACCCTGAAGCAGTCGTTCGAGAATCACTGTATGATGATATTCCTCCCTACGAGACGGAACGTAGACTTCAGTGGAGCTGAAGGGTGCAAACTCAGATGATGAAATATCATCGTAATGCTTATTGCTGACCCATTATTTTACTACTCTGCCGATAAGGGACTTTGGAGTGAAACGTTTGGGGCCCTGTATGTTTCGAAGGGAACCAAGAGATCAAAAACAAATTGTGACTGGTTACGTTTTCATGAAACAATGATATCAGTTACAGAAATGTTTCATGGTCAATTCAGTTCATTCCTTCAACCATTACCCTGCAATTTATGCAATTGTTTAAGTTTCCACCTGGCAGCTTCATCGGGTCGAGCTCCAGAAAAATAAGGGTATAATAAACAAATAAAAACATTTTATAGGCAATCATCATACAGTCGATGGAATAAATAAAATGCAACCACACTACAGATGGCAGCAAGTACGCATGCGATGATCGGGTCTCGTGTACCCCTGACCCGCTAGCCTAACCCGTTTCACCTGTCAAATTATACTGGTCAAGGTTCTTTTGTTTAAACCACCTGAGTGTTTTCTCCAAGGAATGATTTGTATTTCTCGATATCGATGCCGTTTTCCTGCAATCATCTGTCGATATGGAATCATCAGGTGATATACTGCGGTCCAAGCCACAAGCTGAACTATCAGGAGAATAAAAAACAGTCCACATGAACTGGTGATATCTCCAGCGATCAGGTATGTTAGGAACCCGCTTGCGAGTACCTCCAACTTGAAAGAGTTGACGATCTTACTTATATAAGATTACCTTTTCGGTACGTTGACTAACTTGTTATTACAGGTGACACATAAACAACGTGTTTCAAACCGAGAAAAAAATGTTTCTTCTTATTCTAATGAGAGCTGGGATCTTGTGGTCGCTTGACGTCTTTTGTGAAAACAAAGTGAATTGATGATAGTTATTCAAATAATTTATTCTGTTGATTAAAAGAACTGTGAACATTGTGCTCATTGCAACAGCCAGACTCGCATACCCATTCATCTTCGACCTAATTGAGTTGAGACGTTAAAGGTCTCTAGGGGAAATATTTTATCTAGATTGAGGCAGATTACATCACGGATGATCGAATTCATGGATCTGTTTCCGTTGTTTGTATGATGACAACAACGTTATCCCCAGCTGTCTGTAATATTGCGGTCTCTCTGGATAGATTATCTTGATCAGTTAATCTGTTCATGTAATCGTCTGAATATTGACTGAATATTCCGTCTGATACGACTTTCAGTAAAATGTCCCATTTTTCGAAATGTGAAAATCTGACTGTAACCCCCTGAACACCTTTCTATGGTCTTAGAAAATGTCAACGCCTATACGATCACTGGATCAGGTAAGTCACCGAATGATTTATGTGTGAATAAAAACTCACCGATCGTTCATTCTCTGTAGAGGCCCCCTGTGTAATATTACCACCGAACCTCGAGTGTCCTTAACTCATGCATTCAAACCCGAATGAGGGGGACAAATTTTTAATTTCTTTTCAGTGCTAAATCAGTAAACGCTGATGGTCGCAGCTTCATTGTAGCAGTTTGTACGGTGCATCAACATTGAATCATCATCAAATCTCACCATTGTTCAGCGTATAACAATTCATTTGATGTTTGTTTTTGCAAGCTTTTCAAGTCCGACTTCCAATACGGTCAACTAATTGGGACAAACAAGCGAGTAACAATACAGATCCCTTTGCAGAATGGGACCCAACGTGTTATGAGGTATCTAGCTTTTCGTATTTTTATCCCCGTTCATTCAACGACCTAATCAAGAAGTATTTCCTCATCTGCCTTTGGTTTAGAAGATTATGATTTTGTGATCTCCCAAAAGCTAATTTCACCAATGATGAATAAAATGGGAGAAACAAGTTGACTAAACTGATCCCGTTGCGTTTGAGCTCAGTTGTCAAAGCGCAAGTGATGGTATGAGTGATGACTTTTGTCACCTTCATATATATTTGCTGTTCTCTAAGGGACGGTGTCTGTCTGCGAACTTTGATCACGAAGAGCGAGATAATTGATTTACGTGACTGTGACATTTTTTACGCTGACGAAGCCGAGTGAAAGACTGCGCGACAAATCGACGAAGAAGACAGCATCAAACACATTTTATCACAAGAGACGAGGATGAAAAGGAATTTAGCTGGACCATACATTTGATATGATTACTATGGTATTCTATTTGGATGACAGGACAAATTTCCCCTCCAAGCATACGGCTGGTTTCGCGGTTGTTGCTCCTCCTCAGTTATGCTCACCCGGTAGCCCTCTACCTAATCATTCCTATAAGTGAGCAATTTATCGATAGCTGACAACCATTATCTCATTTTATTCGTACGGAGCCTGCATGGCCGGTGATACCATTGTTAGAATCACACGGTGAATATTCCAAGGTGATTTCGTCAGTTACCACAGTTTACACGGCTTGATTCTAAAGATGAACTCTCCGTTCATGCACGCATCATACGATTCAAATGAGATTACATTTGTAAACCAAAACCGGAGTCCTAAAGAATTGGAATGATCGGGCAGGGGATTACCGGGGCCGCATGCCTGATGAGAAACGACAACCTCGAAACCGGTCGTATGCTTCCAAGTAACCTGTGCACTATCATTCAGATTTGATACTCAAAATTATAATTAATTAAACACCGGAATTTGAGGTTCTAGCTCCAGAATAATTCGATCCTCTTACACTCACCCTCAATTTGTATTTTCAAATAACGTTTTGTGCTGCACTTTCTTATCATTGAACCAAAAATCGAACGTTGACCATAACTGGGCGCTGACTGGTGCACGCTTTAATGGTGTCCCATGACTTAGACCCATATAATCCAGAGACATTTCGTTGACTTTACCGCCTGAACCTCAAGTGACCCTAGATTTGCTTGCATTTGGCCGAATCTAATTCACGGAGCAGTTAGAGTTGAAGCTTGTACCCTTCTTATGTAATGCCATTGTTCATAAAGAATCGTAATGAATAATCCAATGGGAAGCTTTGAGTGTTTTGGATTGCGTTACGCCTATCTGAACAACTATTAGAAATCCGTTTCAAGAATACTCATGTTGAAACTCACAAATTGGGTCCATGCGTCCTCGTTCTGAAGGTAAACCGCGTTACCCGACGAAATAAAAGTCAATGAATTATCATTTATTTCCTTAAAATGGGTTCTTAGTCTGTGTATGCTCCATACGATATTGATGAGATAGCAGCTACTAACATAGATTCATTTTGAACTCAAGGTCCAACGAGATACCATTCAGAAAACGTATTAGGTTTATGACCCTTTAGAACGAATCACATCGGAGAACACATCATGCTGTACCAAATACACGATGAACTCACGCGCTAAAAGTTCATCAGAGCCAACACATGGAATGCAAGTGAAGTCCTGGCCTACTGAACCACGACTGCTGATAGCACTTCCTGATGTTACAAAAATTTATTCATGAAAAGTGGTGAAAAGTAGTCACAACGCCCATCAAAACGCAAGCCACAGTGTTTACAGGTCCACGGACCCAGCCTAGAAAATCGGACATTATTGAGCAGAAACGTCATGTCTGCAACAATTACCCATGCTTAATATGCTTGAAATCTGTCTACTAATCTTTTGATGCTGGAAGATCAAATTTGGATTTCATCAAACTGAAACACTTTAGTTTAAATTGACGTGTTATCTAAAGTCCCCGGTCTTGTGTACAGTATAACTTTCTCGCCCATTTCTAGTTTTATAAAGCAACCACAGCTTTGACCGATGACATCACGACGAGATTGGTTGGATGTCGAAGTAAACCGGGCACAGACGGAAATACTGATCTGAAAGTCTACCTTGCTATTCTGCGTGAAGACCTAAATGTGGAAGAAAAGTTGCAATGCGTACGTGATGCCTATAGGGAGGCTTTCGTTGGCTGGAAGACTGCAGTGAGCAGACATTTTCAAATCGAACCAGAACGGGTTCAATTTTCTCGTAAGTCAACCTCAAGAATTTGGCTTGCATCAACCGTTCGTGCATTTAAAATAAACCAAACACGATCTTTTATCATGATTTGCCGTGATTGTGCTCCGGTGGTAAATGTGTTTATGACCACGGAGGTGATGAGTTTGGATCCGACCATCAACGGACACCTTGCCAATGCAGAAATGCGCGTTTCTTTTTACTAATCCAACTCTTGAACTCCCCGGTCCTTGAGTGGTTCGGTAACTCAAGTCTCAGAAGCTGTTCCTCGGTAGTACATATATATATATATATATATATATATATATATATATATATATATGCGTACGAGCACTCGATGAACAATTTTCGTTTTCATACATAGTATTATTGAAGTTTAAACATTTGCAATGCGCGTTTATAGTGGCTAGGATGTAGTTTAAATTTTATTGATCAGTATTGTTTGCGGTGTGCTCCGATTCTGGGGGAAACCTCATTCAGTCTGCCACTATCATACATGGACATAAACCCAGGAGGTGAATGAAAACGAACACTATCTGTGTTGAAATAACCCAAATGATACTGGAAAATAAGGTTCAGGTATGTAGAAGCTATCCCGATTACTTGGACCTTGGCAGAAAACACAGTCTCACTAGCTTTACGCACGATATGGGCTGTACATGGCTACGGGCAGCAGAACAAATTCCAAACGTGTAACCGTGTTTATCGTAAATTTCGTGGTTCTAAACAATGCAATACATAAAAACACATAAATGCAATGACTTACAGCCAGGTGAGCAACCAAGAGTAACAGTACAGAAAGTTATCCGATAAATCGGGACAGCGCGGTCATAAACAGTCCACTCAGCAAGGAGTCATGCGAAACTGTAGCGCAGCACGTTTACCGTACAGATAGTGGATCAAGAAGCGTGAGTGAAACGTTCTGCAAAATTTTCTTACAAGGGGAATGTACAATCATAGAACAATTGAGTCGGGAACATAACGTAAAATGTTCACGCACTATACGTCATAAAAAAGTAAATCTGAACTGTGTCAGTACAGTAAAAACAGAGAATTGGATCACAAGTATTCGAGGTTCATGACGCATATACACGCTACTCACGAGTAAGACAAGCGAAGATGTCGTCGAAAATACAAATTACGAAAAGTAATTTACAAGGCACACCGGTGATCAGTGAGCTGGTCTATATTCTTCAGGACGTGTAGGAGTCATTTTAGCATAGGGTGCATCAACAGGAGTACCAACATAATTTTTATTTTCAGAACCTTCTTGCGTTTCACTTTTGATCCCAGTATTCAATTCATAAGGTAGCTCACTGCCTCAGCAGTTCAATGGCCTTGAAGCACTATCAGTTATTGGGGTGTGAGTCAACTGGTCCACAGTTGTTATCAGTTTCATTCATTAAACGTGTTAGAATAGTCGCTGGAATAACTGCGTGGCCCATCAAAACCTATTCATGGACCTGAAGCCACGTATAAGAGGTCAATGCAAGCTACATATCTGTGCTGTTTATAATCTCTCCAGGAAATATCGCTGACAACAAGGCAAGAAAGGCCGAATTCAATGAATTCTGTTGTGAATGCCATGAGGTAAACTCTCATCATGTTGTGGTTAAAATAGCATTTTCAGTGGTATCAACTGATCATTTAGGTTTTGTTCATGACCTTCTCAAGCGCTTGATTTTAACTTAGTGTTACAATGGGTTCTGGGGAAAATATCTTCCCACAAACATTCACAAATTTTCCTTACAGAGGAGTTTGAAGGAGTCCGATTAGAGGGTAAGTTTCTTTCCTTAACACAAGACACATTCGTGTGGTAATATGCTGGTGCTTTTTTCGTTTTGCTGGGACTGATGCTTTTTAACTCGCTTTTGGTTAGTTGAATTGATTGAAATAGTTAGGTGTACCTGATTTATTCCAAAACAGTGGTCTATTCCGGATAAAAGGTGGTGATGCTCGTGAACTTCTCGACCTTTTCAATAATTGTGTTTGACTCCGAAGTCCAAAGTTTGTTCACCTACGATAAATAAATCATCTTTGAGTTAGCTGATTTTGCATGATGAGTCGCCTTATGCAAGTGATCTGGTGTCCTGTGACTCGTTACCACGCATGACTTTCCTGCACATCACTTCGCTCTACAGTGTATTAGAGAGCTGGAAGAAGTCCTCTGTGGTCTAGTGGTGTGGCACGGTAGTGGCTGGGCCTTGGTCGGCAGATTCAGTTTCCGGTAGGTAGTTCTTGTGCATGGGTAAAACGTCTAGCAAATCTTTCTTACAATGAAAACGCCAAGTCAAAGGAGACCAGAGTCAGGAATATAAACGCAGAACTTTCATGCAATATACACTATGAAACATAAAAATGACCGGTGTTAGTGTGTTAGAAACTGGGAAATTTGGCCATGAATGCTCCGGTGTGCACGCTACTCATGAGTAGGACAAGAGAGAATGCCATCAGAAAGCAGATTGTAAAAAAGTTATTTACTTTATCTTTGGCGGCATTGAGTGAACGCACAATGGATCGTACTGGTGTATTATTTATGCTACAATAGGATTGGTAGTTAGTAGTGATCCGGTAACCTGTATATCTTCGGTAGGGCGCCCGTAGGAGTCTGCGTGAAAATGGGAGATGGCACACAATCAAGGCTTGTTTGTGTCTAATTCGATGGATTATAAGCAGAAACACACATAAATCTATTTATCCTGAATCTTATCGCTTCCTATTTTTCAAGGTATGTGCACCGAGTGCTCGGTCGTCTACATCAGCAGAAATGAAAAGCAAATACTTCATCAAGTGGCTGTTTCGTCTCATAAGGCAAATAATAGCCAAATGACCACACTTCCAGCGTCACTCGAAAATAGGTCAGCCGACTGGTTTACAATTTTGAGTCAAAGCACTGCGACATCCCATGTCAGACATTCGAAGTATAGGGCATTTTCATTCCGTCATCATCGGCTCCGTTGTTGTTCCGAAGTATTTAGTTGGAACTGGGTTAGTAGTTAGAACTACCGAGGTTGCCAAATATTTATGCCATCCGTCCTTGCTCAGATGTCTACAGAATCACCCTGAACAGAGCCGATTCGCAGTAAGTGTCTCACAGATTGTCTCAAACGAAGGATGTCTAACCAAAACTAGGTGGCTAGCTTATCATGGGAGGTTCCAACTTTAACGTGCCGTGGGAACCGACTGGCTAACCACGAACTGACACAGCAACTAGTCCATTATGTTCGTCAGGTCAGATCGACTGAAGTAAACCGGTGGTTCCTAGTGTACCCAGTTTAAAACTTTTAAATAGATTACTGATTTTGAATGGAGAAATTCTCTACCTAGACTCATGCTACTTGATGAGAAAGGGGTATTCTTATCAGTTCGATACCATACCACAATACTGATCTCGTTGCTGAATCAA